>OY482673.1:133443774-133668774 GCA_960531455.1 Urophora cardui | reverse complement strand
ATGATTTACTTAAATGCAAAAAAGGTTTGTTTAGATTATGTCTCAGATTTTAATATAGACCAGAATTTGTTCAGAGCGTTGCTTGATATGCAGATTTTTGCGTGTTTCAATAGCTTATGTAAGCCCCGGGCCAAAATGTCATCGCACTGATTTTTAAAATGGCAAAAAAGGTTTAAAATTCAAATCGCAGCTAAAAATAATGTTTAGTTGATGATAGCAAAATTTCACGAGTATTAATTTTGTAGAATATTTCAATCCAGTATCGCGCTCAAAAAGCGGCCTTCTTGGTTCCTTATTCGGTTAGTCCACATAAAATAACATTTAAGTGGTCGCTAGCGGGTTAAAATGTTCTAGAAAATTGTTGCCTGTAAAATTTTACTGGATGTCTAGTCGGACAAAATTTGTATAAAAAGAACCTAAATGGCTATGGAAAGTGAAAAATTGAATATGACGCATTGAAATATGCAACACAGTTTGTAAAGTTATTTTTTGTGTATAATTAAAGTATTTTAAGTACTTTTCGGGGGTGAAGTTGCGACAAAATGTATTTAAGGTATACAGCGAGCACCAAAAATACTGCTTTGTTAAGTAATTAATTTGGTAGAGGTGAGTCTTTCGTAATTTTGATTGCCTTATGCAACTCGAGAATTTATCAAACTAGCAGCTTAAAAATTGCCAAAAACAGTTAGGGAAATATAAAAAATGGCGCTTATTTCCCTTACCTACATAAAAGTTTACAACTATGCCTATTTGGTTATAAACGCACACACTTAGACACTAAATCCGAACATTGACACGGCGCAATCAACCATGCGTTCAGCAGTTAAAAGAAATTAATTGATATTTTATGTGAATATTATTTAAAAGTAGTACTTCATTTAATATCAATACAACAACAACTAGTAGGCAGAGTAACGTAGGCGAAGCGCGCAGTGCATAAAAGGACTACCAAGAGTGTAGAGAAGTTCCGGCGGCCACAACTACTTTTGTGTGAGTAAAAGCTATATTCGTTTACATATCAAATTAATAGGCTTACGCCGAAAAAACCGCATATTCAATTCATTTACTTACTTGCAGTAAAGCCATAAAGAAAAAGAAATTAAAGCGAAGCCACAAAATAAAGTAAGTAAAGGGGAAAAAATAAAGCAAAAAAAAAATTGAAATAATCCAGCTCTTTGGCAGGCAGCAAGTAAACCAGAACGAAAGTGTGTGTTAGACTCGTATATGCATGTAGAGAGTGACTATTATTTCGCTTGTGTGGCAGCAGTTTAAATGCAACGATGCCACTTCACGACTTTATAACGCATATAAATTTTATAAAACGCCCACAAAAATACAGACAGCGCGAAGGCAACTCAACTCAACTCTGGGCAACACACAGTGAGTATTGTTGACTATGAAGCAAAAGGCATATAGACACACACACACACATGCATGTATGTTAATAGTAATTGCGGCTTGGAAGGAGCAGCAGCAGCAACAAAGGTAGATATATCTGAAAGGAAGCAAATGAAAGGTTAAAAGAATGGAGACTGCGACTGTTTTTGGTTGAACCGAAAATTTCATACCTTTCATACGTCAGAGGGGTCCAATTCCCATTAAAATAGTAATGATAAATATTTTTGCATTTTTTTAAATTTTGATGATTATTTTAACTGTCTTACATTAACCTGGAAATCAATAATCAATTAAATTAAAAAATATAAGAAATAATCATGATTAAAAATCATCATAATCAAAAAAAATTGTTTAATTTTAAATGCTAAATCATTTTAATTTGTTTGATTGGTGCATCCTTAATTGTTTGATTATTTTTAATTGCTTAATCACTTTTAAATTTTAATTCTTGATTGCTAAATTATTTTTAGTTGTTTAATTATTTTTAGATTTTTGGTTATTTTTAATTGCTTGATTAGTTTTAATTGCTTGATTGCTTTTAATTGCTTGATTAGTTTTAATTGCTTAATCATTTTTAAATTTCAATTGTTGATTGTTTATAATTACTAGATTATTTTTAATTGTTTGATTATTTTTTGATTTTATTTTTTTTAGTTGTCTGATTATTTTCAATTGATTGACTGCTTTTAATTTGTGATTGTTTCCAACTGATTAATTAATTTTAATTGCTTGAATATTTTTTATTATTTGATTATTTTTCATTGACTGCTTTTAATTTGTGATTGTTTTTAACTGATTCATTAATTTTAATTGCTTGAATATTTTTTATTATTTGATTATTTTTCATTGTTTGAATATTTTTAATTGTTAATCATTTTTAATTATTTGATTGTTTTTAATTGTTTGATTGTTTTTAATTGTTTGATTATTTTTAATTAATTGATTATTTTTATTTCTTTGATTATTTTTAATTGTTTGTTTTAATTGATTAAGTATTTTTAATTGCTTGATTATTTTTAACTGCTTGATTATTTTTATTTACTTTTAATTGCTTGAATGGTTTTAAGTGTTTAGTTATTTTTAATTGCTGAATGTTTTAATTGTCTGATTTATTTAGTTGTTTGATTATTTTAAATTGCTTGATTGTTTTTAGTCGTTTCAGTTGCTTGATTGTTTTTAATTTTTTAGTAATTTCTCATCGCTAATTGTTTTTAATTGTCTGATTTTTTTTAGTTTATTGATTATTTTAAATTTTTTAACAATTTTTGTTGATTGCTTTTAATTGGTAGATTATTTTTAATTGTTTGACTTTTTTATTACGTGATTGAATTTATTTGTATGATTAATTATAATTACTTAATTATCTTTAAATGTATATTTGTTTTTAATGGTTTGATTGTATTTAATTGCTTGATTATTTTCAATTATTCTATAAATTCTTTCTTTTTTAGATAAGAATCTTATATTGTTCCAAAGTTCTAAATCCATTTCATGCTCACGAAGGGCATATAAATGCCAAATAAACGTTTGAAGCTGCTACTGCTGCTCCCATTTTGCATATGAATTTACGCCTGTTGTTTTGCTCCGCTTTGGATTACTTTGTATATCGCTAGCTTAGAGTGCAAACTGTGTAAGTCCATTTTTATGAAAAAGTGTTTTTAAGTGTAGAACGCTAGAAAAATCAAATACGCACTGCTTTAAACAAGTCTGTGATACTTGTCATATTTCTACTCGTTGTTATTCAGTGATACGCAAATTGTGTAAGTCCAAAAAGCGAAGAAAATTGCGTAAGTCCAAATATTTACATGAACAGAAAATTTTTTTTCATTTTGAAATTTTTTTGATTTTTTGTTTTTTGTCTCTCCTACAAAGTTTGAAAAAAGGACTTACACAATTTGCACTCTAAGCTAGCGATATGTGTCTTAGAGCATAAGCATATTTTTTGAAAGATCTTTAGACAACCTCCAAACAGCCGCGCATTTGTTACCATTTAAATGCATCGCCATTTCGGCTTCAATTGCACGCTTGCGTTGATTTCACTCGCCATTCTTTTCCTTCTTCTTCTTCTTGCTACAGGCAATATTTTATGCAAAAAGCCGCCGCTTTGTATGGCACACATACACAAAATAATTTCAATTCTTTTCTTTTGCCGCCAAGACATTTCATTTTGGGCAATTCACGCTACAAAATAGCATTGAGAGTGGCGACACAAAGCAATAAAGTTTAGACGCAAGTGGCTGCGCAATTGTGCTAGGAGACGTTGCATATAAACATATATGAGCTGCTGTTTGCTGGCGTTTGCATTTTAAGGCTGTCTAGGCTCTCCTGCGTTCGCATAATAGTTTGTATTTGCCTTTGGAATTGTCACATTGGCATATGTGAATCAGTAAAATGCCTAAAATGTGGGCAAATGAATGCAAATGGTGGGGGATATTTTTTTTTTAAAAAGAAACTAACTTGTCAAATAGGGCTATGTGAATTTTTTATATTAAGCCACAAGTTAGAAAAAACCACTAAGGTTTAGAAAGTGTATTCGTATTTAATGCTATTTTCTCAGAATACGGAAGGATAGTGTAATAAATTCTTAATGGACATTATACATCTTTAAATACTGGTACACAAACCATTGAAACCTCAAAACCAAAAAATTTCACATAGCCCTTTTTGAAAGTGGACTATTCAGTTGTTTGTTAATTAGTTGCGTGGCACCCAGTAACAGTGACACCGGTTCCAAATTGGGGATATGATGTCATAAAGGTTTAGAGACTCTAAGAAAATCATCTACGGATCAAAAACAGAATATGGTCCTGGATCTGGCTGGCACCTGGAGACCGACTTCAAGTGCCATTGTGCTTTAGGTCGGTTTTTCAGTCAGAGTTTTATGCCAGACCAAAAGCAGCAGAATAGATAATTGGTGAAAGGTGGCGTGGACACCAAATGTGTATCTGCAGTGACAGCCAGGCTGCAATGAAGGCACTGCAAACTGCACGAAACTCCTCAAAAATAACTCACGAATGTAAATTTAAGCTTCGCACCGTAGCAACATGGAATAAACTTCATCTTATTTGGGTAGTCGGATACTGTGGTGTTCAAGATAACCAACCGACCGATGAATTTGCAAATTGGGGATCAGCAGAACAAACAACTGGACTGCAGCCAATTATAATATAATAATACAATGGCGCTATTATAACTCTGACGAGTTTTATGGCCGAGCTTCAATTCCCAATTCGAGGTGTGCTCCTTTTTGTTCTTTTGCTACAAATTGGGTGGACCTACAGTTTTATGCCGGCTCCGAACGGCGAATGCATTTTTTGTGAGAAGCTTTTTCATGGCAGAAATACACTCGGAGGGTATGCCGCCCACTGCCGAGAGGTGACCGCTGCTCTTAAAAAATCCAATAATTGGATTTTTACTAATTAGAAAAATTTTTTGGTGTTTTGCTCGGACCGTGGTTTTTTTTGAACCCGAGACCTCTGGCATAGCAGGCGAGCACTCTACCCACTGCACCACAGCGGCCACAACAGCCAATTATAGGGCCAAGCATAGGGGGCACTGTGAAGTTCATCAGATACTCCATTAGAGAAACTCACGGAAGACGCTGGAACTCTACATATTCCTGTAAAATTACAAAATGAAAAGCCTAACAGGGAGGTATCAAACTTCCTTCTCAAGCTGAGGAGGATAGAGTTCGGGCCTTTGTGGGGTTGATTACAGGACATAGTCCATTCGTGCAGCACATGACCACCATCTGTAGTTTCCAGATAAACCCTGATTCCAATACCCTACCCTTTTGCTTTCTAAAGGCCTTAGGTTCAATGGGAAAACATGCCTGAGTGCTTGGGAAGGACAACGCTTTTCCCGGCCTACCACAATTGCACTCCGTTCCAAGGGGAGCACATTCGCTACACATTTGTTTTCTTGCAAGGGTTTCAGTAGTATGCCTCTCGCCACGCAAGCAAGCTCATTTTGAGGGTATTTTACCATGAAAGCTAGGAAGGATTTAGATTGAGCCGTTTTAGTAGATACAAACAATCATTTGAGGTTCGTGCGGTCGAATTGGGCTGCGAGGCGAAATGAGCGCCACTAATTTTAGGTAGAAAAGATCTCTCAAATTTTTCAATATTTTCAGCCGATTTTTGGTAATTTTTTTGTTTGTTCTTTTTCTCCATATTTGCTTTATTGAATCTTTCTTTGGTACTATCGAATTTTTCTTTCATATTTCTAGTGCATTTATTTTATATTGCAAGGTTCAGTTGTGGTCTGTATTAAAGCTGCATTGTCTCACATGCCCATTTTTCTCATTATAGCAAATATTAACAAAATCTTAAACATAAAAATTACACAAGTTGGACATACTCGTACAAACATATCGCACCGTAAATCATAGTGACACAACTCAAAATTTTTTTCATAAATCGGTACACAAAATATATCTTTAGCGACAGTCAAAAAATCTTTGCCATCAGAGTCTTTTATAACTGAGAAATCACTGTTATACGTGGCCTTTTCCCATATCAATACCTATAAAAAATAAATAGTCTTTGGTTCTCCTGAAAATTTTTGAATTTTGAGTTGTGTCACTTTATGATTTAGGGTGCGATATGTCCGTATATTTTCTAAAGAAAAGTTTTACAGCATAATAATGCATGATTTACCGCACTTGCGTTGAGTCAAAAGTTCTTTACTACTTTTTCGGACTAAATATGTCTTTTATATAAAGTTTTGTAGCTCCTCACTAGCTTCAACGCAGTCCCTACCTTTATTCTACACTATGCTAACCGCTTTTCACTCTCGCCTACCCTGCCTTACTGCCTCTCTCCATCCATCTCTTCTTCTCCACCTTCACTAACTTCTAAGCTTTCTTTATACATATTTATCACACACTATTTGCATTCGATTTGACTTTTTCCGATTTAGTTTGCATTCATAACAATGAGCAAGCAGCATCAGCGAGCCAACAAACAAAGTCAAACTGTCACAACCGTGAATGAACTGTGTGTGAGCAGTACTGGTTGTTGGCGTTGTATGTATGTAGTGTGAAAAAGCAATCGAGTTTGACGTTAAAAGTGTACGTTCCCCAAAAAATCGACAATCGAATTGAGCACAACAATGGCCAAACAAAAGTAGTTGCCTCTGGCGATAGAGGCAGGTCACACACAAACAAATAGAGGCAGTACAACCAAGTGGTGTTGGTGCCACTGTAGCCGCAAGCATTTGAGGGTCACATATATTTGAGAAAAACCGCCTACAACTTTTCGAGAAAAGCCCATACAACAAGCCGTGCCACAAAAGAGGGAACATGCTTGATTTGTGCCCCAAAAGGACGGACAGGGAAGAGAAAGTGAGTGTTAAGGCAAGAATAGTGAAGAGTAAGCATTGGGGAGTAAGGCGGTAGGAGCAACCAGCAATTGCTTTTCGCCAAACTTATCCCAAACGTCTAATCTATGAATTTCAGACTGTCAGACTGAATGTGGGATTTTATTTGTTTTTTTTTCTGTTTTTTATATGCAAAAATATATGCTGAAGCTAGTGTGTAGTGAGCTGCAGCACTAACTGTCATACAAAATAACGCAAATGTCCTTTCTGCCGGCAGGCAATCAAAAAAAAAATCTAAAAATTCACTTGCATGCATATCAGCACGTCTAAACATGTTCGTAGTTGTAGGCTGTTCGTTCAGAAAGCGGCTCAGAGGCTCACAAATCTTATAGTAAGAGTAAAGCAAAGCAGCAGAGCCTTCATACAAACACATGTGCACGCACATAAATTGTCAAGCTTGCTACAACAACAATAACAACATAGCACTATATATATATGAACAGCACAACAACACTAATGTGTTCGTTAGTTAGCGCTCGAGCGTGTGTCGTGAGTGTTATACCAATGTGTGCTTTGTTGTTGCTGCTGCTGCTGTTGCTTCGCCTTGCCTTGCTCTCTTGTGTCAAATTTGGCTTAAGGCGGATTCATCGTTCGAGTTCAGAACTAAAGTTGAATTTGAGTTAACTAATAAAAACAGTTCAGAACTTTTCGGAATTCCTCTCACACTCCGAAAACACAACAACAACCACATGGCAAAAAAGTTCTGAACTTGAACGATGAATCCGCCTTTAAGGCCAACTATAAAATTTTGTGCTCTAACAAAACTGAGAATAAAATACAAAATATCCTGCGATTAATAGTCGCACATGTGTGGGAGAGTGAGTGTGCGGGTGGTAGGTGTGTGTGTGCAAACAAGGTGAATGGTGACAGAGGAAATTTGTGTCGTCGTCGTCGTCGTCTAGTTGACTGGTTGTCGGACGGCTGTTGCTTGTTTGGCATTTATAAGCAGTTGTCACAAGCGCCTTGGCAATTCAGTGGCATTCAACAGACATGCACACTAGGCCGTCTCGCCTTATAGGGACGTAAAAATAAAGTACGCCGTACGCCCCCGCATATGATGTCTTTTTGGAAAACATTTCCGGAAAAATTTTTTATTTTTTTTTTGGACGCCACTATGTAGATGTCGCTAAAATTTATTTTTCTCATAACTTCGGTATTTATAGTCCGATCTCTAAGTTTAATACACCAATGTCTTTGGCTTGAAAGGACACCTTATTCTATGGAATATTATTAACCCTGTGTGCGTCATTGGGGTCACTACCACCCAGTACTTAGTTTATACCACCCTAACGCAATTTTTTATGCCTGCATGTTAAACGTAGTCTAAAATCATTAATCTTTTGTAAAAGAATTATTTCGATCACTTCAGTAGAACCCGAATATGGAATATATGTCTTTCGCTTCCTTTGGTCCTTTAGGTTCATTTTACAAAGATTTCTTCTGAGGAGACCCCTACTGAAATTTTATGGCGAATATTTTTTTTAGAACATTTTAACCCTATAGCACCGCCAATAAAGGGTTTTTTTGACCCCCTTTTTTTAGAAAATCAGGAAAAATTTCATTTTTAAGGTCGATAGAGGGTTAAAATTTTCTAGAAAATTATTTGGCATAAAATTTTACTAGGGGTCTCCTCAGAAATTTTTTCTGTAAAATTAACCTAAAAGACCAAAGGAACAGAAAAACCTATATTCCTCAGAATGTTGAACGTGTTTTATTTCGAGTTCTGCTCAAGCGATCGAAATAATTATTTTGCAAAAGATTAATGATTTTTGACTACGTTTAACATGCTGACATAAAAAAGGTACATTAGGGTGGTATAAACTAAGTACTGGGTGGTAGTGACCCCAATGGCGCACATAGGGTTAATAATATTCTATAATAAATGCCGCCCTTTCAAGCCAAAGGCATTGGTGTATTAAACTTAGAGATCGCACTATAAATACCGAAGATATGAGAAAAATAAATTTTAGCGACATCTAGCGGCGTCCAAAAATATTAAAAAATTTTCCGGAAATGTTTTCCAAAAAGACATTATATGCGGGAGCGTACGGCGAACTTTATTTTTTGCGATACGGTCTAATGCACACATGTCTAAACAGGAACGTACTCGTCCATATAGCTTAGGCTTACTATATGTTTGCACGTTTATATGCCTCACTGCATATATGTTTGTGTGTTATGTGCCTATGCTTGTGCCTCTGATTGTGCCCCTGCCTCTGCCTAGTCTAATGTGTATGCTCAAATATTATTATGAGCTTTGCCTTAGTCAAATCCATGCATGTTAGTGCATGTTTGCATTTATGTTTATGTGTATGTTGAGCTTGAATTTAATACACGCCGCTCTAATGCCCCGCTTCAACTTCAAATTGTTGCCAACAAACTAAGCCAAGCAGGAGTGACGAGCGCCTAGTCTCTCGGTCGATCGGTTATGTGTAGCTTGAGTGCATTTTATTTTCATACATATCCTGCAGAAAATATGGAAGACAGTCACGTAAAGCAATAGTTTCACACTAATGAGTTCATAACTCATCCAGTACTGGTTATAAAATGATATAGAGACCAAAAAGGGAATTTTTTTTTCAAAATAGATAAAAATAATTTTCAAGTTTTACTGTGTCAAATTGTTAAATTTCACACAATTGTACTAATATACAAAATTTTTCCTAAAGGGAAATTTTCTTGAAAATGTTATAAAATGGTTCTCTTAAATTTTACTAATTCAAAAGCGTAAATTTCACACTATTATACTAATTTAAAAAATTTTCGAAAGGGAAAAATTTTTTAAGTTATATTAAAATGGTTTGCCTTAAACGTCTGTGAGTCACAATGATTAATTTAATGCAATTTTGCTAATTTTGACATTTTTACCAAAAAGGGAAATTCTTCAAAATAAAATAAAACGGTTTTCCTGAAACTACAGTGAGTTTTTTGCTCAATTTAATGCAATTTTACTAATTACTAAAATTTCCCGAAAAAAGGGAAATTTTACAAAATTTCCCGAAAAAGGTAATTTAACAAAATTTAATAAAAGTACAGAAATTAAAAGTTTTAAGGCTTAAACCACCTTCGGACTATTATTTTATAAATTAACACAGAATTTCCCACATTAGTGACAATTCAGAATGAGTTCTAGAGTTCTGCAGAGGGAAGGTATTGCCACTTAGTGGGACATCAGTTGAAGGCAGTTGAAAGCAATGTATTGGGATAGATGGAGCACCAATCCTGCCTCTTTATATGCTAGTTCTGCACAAAGTTTAACCTAGTACAATTGGCTGAAGTACATTTTTCTGGAGTATACATAGAGTACCTACATACGGTGTGTGTGTATGTATGTATAAAATTTTACCACAAGATTTCTAGTTTTTCCTAATAATCGCTCCTCAACTCACCTCCCCCTGCTTCGCTCTTAATTTCTTGCTTTGCTGCTCAACTCTCGATTTATATTTTTGGTTTAAGCATATTTTGTGGGTATATTTTGTTGCATCTTTGTTGTTGTTGCTTTTTTAGGATTGTTCATTTTTGTTGGTTTTTTTGTATTTTTCCTATTTTTTCTTTATATTTTCTATTTTAGAATAAGCCTTTGTCCTGCTAAGTGTACAACAACAACAACAACTTCTCTATGTGATGTTCTGAAAGCAGTGCCTTGAGCTTTCTGACTTACGTGCCATATGAATTTGCTTGCCTCAAACATACATACATACATGTGTTTGTGTGTGTTTATGCTTCCCCTGCAAAAATTCCGAGTACTCCAGTCGCTAATCCATGGAGTGCTCGCTATGGACCAACCGATTACTCCATAACTTGCCACATTTCATACAAAAAATATGGTCCATTTAACATTGCATGTCATTGCAATGGAGTATATACTCCAGCCCCGCATTACAAACAAATTAATCCATGGAGTAGCTACATTGGATTAATTGATGGAGTACCTAACAGTTAGTCGAACATAACAACAAAAACAAATGTTTATCGCGACGACGACGAATGACGTGTATACATACAAACATATGTATATATGTAGTTATATATGTATACACATATCGTCGTCGTCGCGATAAAAATTTGGTTTTTGTTATGTTCGGCTAACTACGAACCGATGCAGATACACGAATCGGTCGTTTGGGCTATGTTAGTGGTCACTTTGAAAGTACTCCAACCTACCACAAATGGAGCATATAATCCAATGATTTTTGCAGGGTCTGTCTAACAATGTTTTATATATTTTCCAAATGCAACCAAGCGCAAATGGGTAAACAAGGGATTCCAATGAAATTGAAGTGTTTTTCGGCACTACTATTGTGTCTTAGCTTTGCTGCCCTGCTCGGTTGCATGCTTCTTATAGCCAAATTCACACACACACAAAAATCTACGAATGCATATGTTCACTTATACACACGATACAACACATTTTGTATTCACTTTAACTCACTTTGAGTCACACTCAAACACTTTTACTTGTCTTTGATTTCTTTTGTTTTTCACAAAAAAATTTTTGTGGCGACAAACTCACTCTTGCTCATTGTTGTTGTTTGGGTGAGCGACACAACAAACACAACACAAAACACAAGACAATAGGAATGTGTAGAAAACTTGCTTGAATGCCTGAATTTCATTCAGTTGAAGTGATTTGGAGCTGAAGTGGCTTACGAAATGTCGGAAATGGCGAAGAAAATTTGCAAAATTTGCAATTGTTTTAATTCCTATTTTCAATTTTCTATTATCCCTCGGTAATGTCTGTACATGCATGCATACGCACATTTGTATATAGTTAGCAAGACTGAAGCAATGATTGCTATAAATGATTTTAATTGAATTGAAGTTGAAGTAGGTTAGGTTAGGTTAGGTTGAGGTGGCTGTCTCCGCAATTCATGAAAGCGGGGACACACTTAGGCCGAGGTGGCCCATTGTGATACCACACGGGAGCCCTAGCTTCCTTATCCCTGTTTACAAACCTTTCCGGAAAAATTAGATTCAAAAGTATGATAAGATTAGATGCCCGTGAAGCTAAACCAGCGCGTTTGTTTCATGAAGCGCAGAAAATCTAGTGTCCTTGCATTTTCCATCTCCGCCAGGCACTCGAAAAAGTGTTTATGGAGGAAGCGGTACCTGGATAGCGACAGTGCGGGGCAGTGGCATAGATAGTGCTCAACACTCTCTATTTCCTCCACGTCCCTACAGCTGCGGCAGAAGTCGTTTTTATATAGGCCCATGCGAGAGGCGTGAGTGCCCATAAGACAATGGCCTGTTAGAAGTCCCACCAGCGGACCTATAGAGAGCCGATTCAGATGCAGCACCGATACAGACCTAGCCTCATCCAGTCTAGGCCAGATTTGCCTAGAAATCACACAAGTTGACTCCTTGGCCCTTCTAGCGTTAGCCTGTTCAATGGAGCGAGATCTCAACCAATGCTTGCATGAGTTAAGCGGGGGGACAACCCATGCCGCAGATGTGATATCCTGCAAGCTTGTTGAAGTTGAAGTAGTTTAAGTTTAATTTTTGTGTGGATTATTCCGTAAAGTCATATTTTCTTTCGGATATTAGAGTAATCCTCTTTATATTTAGTTAAGCAATTCGGAAGGTTCTAATATCATATCGTTTCGATAAATTTTAGGACTTTTCTAGATTGTATGTGGTAAGGAATACGCCCAAATCCTTCCAAGAAGCCTGCTTTGCCATCTCGCCATGATATTTGCGGCTGTTCTCTACTCTATTGGATTTACAAAATACAATCGCCTTTAGCGTATCGGTTGATTGTCGAAGTAAATACAATTTGAGATGAATGCATACAGTCTAATGAGAAGAGCTAAACCAACAAAATAACAAATCTGAGATCTCTTTTCTAAAGGAATATGCTGGAACGTTTCGGTTGGCTTTTGGTATTCCAATTTTTCTTCTAAGGCACATTTTTTGTGAATAAAAGATGCAAGTATCATAGATTTGGTATTTCGTATTTGGTATGCCGTTTTCGCTATTTGGTAATCGGTTCTTTGGTAGTTGGTATTTGGGTTTTTGGTAGTTGGTATTCGGTTTTTTGGCATCCGGTTTTCGAAATTCGGTATTCGGTTTTTTGGAATTCCAACAGAACGAATTCCTTTGTTAGTAAGAGAAAGGAATATTTGGTACGCGATATTTGGTATTTGCCATTCGGTTTTCGAAATTCGTTATTCGGTTTTTTGGAATTCCAACAGAACGAATTCCTTTGTTAGTAAGAGAAAGGAATATTTGGTACGCGATATTTGGTATTTGGTACTCGGTTTTCGAAATTCGGTATTGGGGTTTTTTTGGAATTCCAACGGAACGCGTTCCCGCTGTTAGTAAGAGAAAGGAATATTTGGAATGCGATTTGTGGTATTTGGTATTCGGTTTTTTGGTATTTGTTACTTTAAATTGAACTTGATACTTGTTATTTGGTTTTTTTTTGGTAGTTGGTAATCGGTAATTGGTATTCAGTAAAAAACTTATAAAATGTAATACCTATAATATACAACAACGTTCTCATCGCTTTTCCTACACACATTTTCATTACTAAGTTGCATTTTTCGCTTTGCACAGCCGCCACAATGTATGCCTGATCTCTTCTCTTCCAAACAAGTTCAGTTATAAATTTTCATTTATTCTCTTGTCTTCTGAACAAAATAGTAATAGCTTAATATTTTTATTCATGCGTTTCCAATTATGTATATAAAAAAAATTCATTTTTGTAACCATATAAATATTAAAGTTGCGTATACGCACCGGTGACCGATACTGCACTCATACGAAAAATGCAAAAATGCGATTGCATTGCCACTGGACAAGTAAATATTTTTGCATGCACGTCTGTGCATGTGTCCAGTGCATAGTCATAGAATAATTGTCTTTAGCCACACAAGAGATTTGTTGCTTTGGCATTTCATATTTAAAATATTTCAAATGGTTTTCTTTTGTTTGTGTGGCAATTGAGAGTGCACAGAATGCAAGGATCACAAACTCGTAGGAAACGAGTTATTGAGTTGTAGGCTTTGTAGAAGACAAATGTAAAATTTTAGAAGAGTCCACTGTAGGCTTAGCAGCAGAAATGCGAAAGAGACAATATGCGCTTGTGCTAACTAATGCACTGTAGTAAAGGCGGCAAATTTTTGTTTTTTTGGATTTTTGAATTTTTGAATTTTTTTCATATTTTATGAGGTTTCATGAGGGGTTTGCTTTGTATAAAGTTTATATGAATACTGTATTAATATTTATAAACTTCAACTAGATTTGTTGCTGCGCATAGTTAAATGTCAGTTGATGACAAAGGGGCATATTTCAAATGCTTTTGCGCTTTATTTGAATTTTAGAAGTAGTAATATTGCAATGACCAAGTTTTTTGCTGCATTCAAAAATAAATTGGTATATCCTTTATTTCTGAAAATGGTTCAAATATTCTTGAGGGAATAATATACGAGGTATGTTCAATAAGTTAACTCTTTCAAAGAATCTTTATCATGAAAGGGATCCGGGTACGGTTTTTGGGTGAAAAAACATTATCAAGTGCTTCAACTTACTTTCACTATTGGCTTTGGCATTCAGCCTAAAGGCACTTCAGAGAACACCGTGAAGATGCCGAAGATCGGTGTCCGCCTCGAGTATGCTCCAGTACATCAAAAACTGATGAACTGAGGATGGGACAGTGAAGAAAGAATTGTTATGGATAAACGTTGCATCATTGGTAGGAAAACTGCTTAACATTTGGCTCATGATATGCAATTCTCCTTAAAATATAAAAAATATTTTTTGAGCAAAATAAAGTGTTACATATTGAACACGACATGAATTTTTCCTATCAAAAATAAAATTTCAGCACAATGAATATTACAAAATTAATTATTTCCTCTGAAACCGCAAAAAAGTCAAACAAAAAAAAAAAAAAAGAAAAATTTGAATGGAAAATTTTAGCAATTACATTATTTGCCTACAAAGCAAAGAGAAAAGTCTCTTACGCAAACTTCTTTCATACTCAAAATTAAGTACTTTTGCCATTATCATATTTTATTTTAATAAAATTTTATGAAATACTCAACTATGCAAAGCACACACGCACAACCCATACACATTGTTAAAAACTTTATGACATGCGAGTTTTACAATACCAAAAAAAAAAACAAAAAAATATGCTTACACATACCAAAAATTGACTTGGAACGGGTGTCGTTATCAGTATCACTCTTCGCTGGCTTGGCATGGTTTAACACAGCTCAGTAAAAAAAGCGGCAAAGTCATACATGCGTGTTAAGGCTGAAGAAGAAGAAGTTTGCTTTTTAATGAAAAAATGCCATTTAAATACGCATATCATAGAAAAAAGGGGAAGGAAAAAATGGAAGGAAAATAAGAAGAATAAGCAGGAGAAGAAGAAGGAGAAGAAGAAGAGAAGCAGCAGCAGCAGCGGAAGAACTTTTTGCAGCAAGATAAAGGTCTTTGGAAGAAGAAGTAGCAGCAATGTAACACGAAGAGCAGTCACGCCTGCGCAGGCGTGATTTTATTTTACCCTTTTTTACCAAGGCATAGTTAGTTAAAACTTGTCGGCGCGCGTTAATAACTGGTAGTGCATATTAAATGCAAAGTTTTTTCATATACAACAACAACAATGGTAATACATTTTTTTACAGAGCAACGCTGATAGTTAAGTCACATTTTGAAGCGTTAGCAAGAGCAGACAGTGAAGGAAACGCATGACAGACAGACAAACCAAAAGAGAAGAAGCGAAAAAGGAAGTGTCATGCAGACCGAAATGGCAGTGAGCAGTCAACGATAGTTAGTTAAAATCTAGTCATGCACTGACACGCTGCTCGTTAAAGAAGAATAACACACATGCCAACCAATTTAGTAACAACACTGAGCACTACTTACACACTTTAAGAGTAGTAGTTGTTGTTGTTGTACAGTCGACGACGACGACGCTATTTATCATAATAACTTGAAGTAGTTAGCTTAAGTGGTAAGCAGAAGAGGAAAAGAATGAGGAAAAAGAGGAAAAAAAGAGTCAGAAGAAGAAGAAAAGAAAGAAGAATGGAAAGGAGAAAGGAAATAAGAAGGGAAAGATGCTAAACAAAAAAGTGAAAAAAATAGATAAAAACGAGTCTTATTATAAAAGTGAGCAGCGTAGTAACTTTGAATAAAGCATGTATAAATTATGTGTTTGCATGTACAAAAATGTGCATATGGCAACCCTGCAGAAAATACTATGTGTAGGAGATAGTCACCTAAAGTCATACTTCACACACTAGAGAGTTTATAACTGGTTCAAAACTGGTTGAAAAGTGATATAGAGCGGGACAATTGGTAAAAATATGGTAAAGTTCACACATTTATACTAATTTAGAAAATTTCCCAGAGAGGAAAATTTTCAAGAATCAAATAAATTGTTTATATAAACCTCTAAACGTGTAATAGTTTTTAAATAAAAAAAAAAATTAGCTCAAATTAAAATTTCCCAAAAATGAAATTTCCTTTATATTAGACAAAAATGTTCTACACAGTTCAAATAGTAAATTTCACGCAATTGCACTAATTTTTAAAATTTCCCAAAAGGGAAAATTAAAAAAAATGTAATAAAATGGTTTGCCGTAAACTTCAGTGTGTGTTTATATTTAATTTAATACGATTTTACAAATTACCAAAATTTCCCAAATAGGAAATT
Organism: Urophora cardui; assembly: GCA_960531455.1. Lineage (NCBI taxonomy): Eukaryota > Metazoa > Arthropoda > Insecta > Diptera > Tephritidae > Urophora > Urophora cardui. Next base: position 133,652,336 of record OY482673.1, on the reverse strand, counting down.
TTTACAAAATCAGCTAAAATCGTTAGTACAAACGTCTAAATGAGTAAAAGTAAAGAAATTGAAAAAAATTAACTAAAATTAAAATATCCCAAAAGGGTATTTTTTTGCAAATCAGATAAAATTGTTTCCGTTAAGTTTCACAGAGTTAAAATGGTAAATTTCACGCAATAGTAATAATTTTTGAATCTTTCAAACAAGCGAAATTTTTTTAGAATGTAATAAATTGGTTTGAAATAAACTTTAGTAGGTGACTATGTATTTATGATTAATTCAATGCAATTTTATTAATTACCAAAATTTCCGAAAAAGGGAAATTTAAAAAAAAATGTAATAAAATGGTTTACCTTAAACTTTAGTAGCTGATTATGATTAATTTAATGCAATTTTATTAATTACCAAAATTTCCCAAAAAGGGAAATTTTTTAAAAAAGTAATAAAATGGTTGCCATAAAGTTCAGTGGCTGATTATGATTAATTTAATGCAATTTTATAAATTACCAAAATTTCCCAAAAAGGGAAATTTTTAAAAAATAAAAAAAAGTACAAAAAAAAGTTTTAAGGTTTAAACTATTTCCGAACTATTAATTTTTAAACTACCACAGAATACACCATATTAGAGAGCGGGTTGAACGCATTCTAGAGTTCTGCAGAGGGAAGCAATTGTCACTTAGTAGGACGTCATCGTGTTAAAAAATACAATTGAAAGCATTGCGTTGGTATAGATGAAGAACCAACCCTGTCTCTTTATGAGCTAGTTCTGCACTCGGTTTGAACTAACGCGATTGGCTGAAGTGAAATTTAGGCATTTGTGCAAATGTATGTATGCTTGTATGAGTGTTTGTCTCTTTGTGCACGCATTCACGTACTCGCCCGCTAATATGCAAAGTAATGTCATAATTAATAGCCCAGTTAGTCGAGAACGTAAACCCGTGTACCGTGTCAGCTGATCCCACCTATTTAATGGGATTTGTATGTAACCGATTATTCAACGACGTACGACGCAGAAGCCCGTACCGCAGAAATCAAAATCATTTTGATTTTTTACGTAAAAATGTGTCAGCTGATCGCTCGCATGGTTGCAAGGTAGAAGGGTTGCCAGTTGAACATTTTTAGTTATTAAATATTTAAACAGTAATTTTCACAGCATTATACAACTAAGGGCATTTTAACATTACTCGGTACGACATCGGATCGACATTTTTTGCTCGGTATTTTCAGCTTACCGAAACGATTCCGCGTTGCTGTGTTTTTCACACTTGTGGGAATACTTTCGGTGTGTAATCGGCAGAAAATAGGAAAACAAACATCGAAATTTGCAAAACAAAATTTTTAACTTCAACAAATCACTCAATAATAACAATAATGTCTTCTAGCGAAGACGAAGACATTATAACTTGCTACATTTATAGCCGAAACGAGTTTTTTATTGACTTTGTTCTTTTATCACGCCGCAAAAATGTATGCAGTAATTCCTCAAATTTTGCTGACCGGTCTTACCGCGTTGCGGTATACCGAAATTAATCCGCTCCGATTTCATGTACGCAACACTAATGTGAAAGTGCCAATTGAAATACATGTGGTCTGTAAGGTTCGGGTATACTTTCGGTAAAAACCAAAAATGTCGATCCGATACCGCACCGAGTAATGTGAAAGCGCTCTAACTCAACAAGATTGTAAAATGTTATCGAATATATATATAAATTTTTTTTAAATCCCAAACAAAATGTAAATATATATATATATAAATTAATAGCTTTGTTCAATAACTCAAAATTTTTAATGCTTTTACGAATAGTTACGAATTTTATGTTCAATAACCCAAAAAATTTGCAAAAGAGACCCAAATTGGGAGAGTAAGACTTCGAGAGAGTTGAAAATAGTTGCAAGTAAAATTTTCACTTGCAACTACTTGCAGCTTTAAAAAAAATAGAAGCGTCAAAAACATATGATCACAAAAATTTCAATTGGAAATATGCCAACATTTTAATCGCAAATTTCTAATTGCATACTAAATAAATTAGCGCAAAAAGGAATCTTGACGATGTTGTGGAATATCCAAAGTAGATTTTCGTCTTCCTAATTCAGTTATTTCCATTCATTTTCAATTTCAAAGATTTCAATTACAACCTAACCTAAAAATCAAATTGTGAAAACAGCGCATTAGCTGTTTACTTGCAAATGTTTACGATTTTGTGTTCAATAACTTTGGTTGATAATTTTCTCTTTTACTCGTTTTTACTCTTAATTTGTCACTGGTGCTCTTGTTGCAAGTAAAGTTGTTGAACAAAGCTAATAACAAGATAATAGCTTTGTTCAACAACTTTACTTGCAAGTACTTGCAAAAAGAGCGTCAATGTCAAATTAAGAGTAAAAACGAGAAAAAGAGAAAATTATCAACCAAAGTAATTGAACACAAAATCGTAAACATTGAAGAGTAATCCGAGTTTGAAGATTAGTAAAAATCTTGTTTGTTCAAAAATGACTAAACGGCAACCCTGCCAAAATGTAAACAAACTATATATATATGTAAATATGTGTGAGTAAAACAGCTGATTGCTACGGGCTCAAAAAATCCTAAAAATTGCATACGGGCGTTTGCGTCAGCGAGCGGACCACACGTTCTCGACTAACTGGGCTATAAGGATTTACAAGCTGAACAGCAAACCAGCAGCAGCAGTGAATGCAGTAGAGTCATTGCTGTTGTTGTGTGCGTTGGTGTAGATTGTATACTATCATTTTTAAGCGGCACTTATGTAAGTGAAGGCGTTGTAAGAAGAAAAATGAAGTTGTTTTTGGTTTAAAGCATATTACCCAGTTAACAGTTGGAAAGTGGACTGCGAGAAGGAAAAATTGAGTTGAAATAGACTTTGAACGCTACTAGTCCAGTAGATATGCACTTATTAACTCAAGAGCTACCAGACCAAGTTACAGCATGCACCTGCTTTAAAAATGTGTTACGCTTGAGAATTTCAGTCTAGATTTGTGAGGTCATAATTTCACTAACTAATCAAATTGTCGAAAGATATTCGCTCACTGTGTTGCTCTTTACAACATTTTGTTTGCAATTTTTAAAATCTTGTTGTTGTTGTTATTACGTGAATAGCTATATCACATTTCGCGTTTTGCTTCATTTGCGGTGAAGAAAGTTCATTTCACGCGTCACGCGGCTGCTAGTCATATATCCGTTGCACTGCCGCTTCACTCGTAAACTCACTCATTCACTTACTTGCTTGTTCGCCCTCACACTCAACTCAACTCACTCGCTTTCTTGGTTGTTCACCCTCTCACACACCACACTCACTCGCTGGTTTGCCAAGCCACTTTGCCTATCAATCTTCAACTTGTTCCGCTTGCGCGCCGCAATGCTCGCAGAGAAAAAGTTTTCGCGCAGCAACGGATATGCGTTTGCACTAGAAATGACACTGCAGGCATGAATACTAATTTTGCAGTTTTCCGGAATAACAACAATAACAACAGAAGCAGCAGCAACAAGAAGAACAGCAGTAACAACAACAAAAGCAACACTTGCACCAACATAAACACACAAACGCATGTTGGCAAAGCGAACGAGTAGCGGCAGCGAGTAGCAGCTGCTGTGGTGGAGTTGGTTTTGCTTTTTCTTCCCTCGCTGTGGTTGTTGCATACCTTTTTTGATCTGCGTAGTTGTAAGCGCCTGCACTTCATTGCACTTTTCCATATAATTCAACACTTGTTTAACACTATTTTATTATGTTGTTGTTGTTGCAGTTTTTCTTCTGCTATTTTTTTTTTATTACTAACTGTCACTTGCTTGCTGCAGTTAGTTTTATTGTTATTGTTGTCTGTCATGCGGTTCGCGCTCAACTTTATAGTTTAGTTGCAGATTTATGTAAACTTTTACTTAATTTCAAATGGATTTGCGTGCAGAAGTTGTTTTGGGGTAAGGGTAGAGGATAAAGGGTGCTTATATTAGAGGTACACAGTGTGTTTTGAAGGAAACGCTTCAAAGTAAGGCCATGAGTAAGGCTCTGGTATCTGAAACCGCTCCATCAGGCGGGTTTTGGGCCTAGAAAGTTGTCATAGCGTATCTCTGATTTGGGTGCCGGGCCACCGCGACATTCAGGGAAACGAAATGGCTGATGATTTAGCCCGGCAAGGCATCGCTGTGTTCCATCAAAGACCAAATCTCTCAACACTGGTTTTAGGTGGTTAAAACAGGGTGGAAACTGTTGCAGACCTGCAGGATATGCAGAAGCCTGTGGCCCTCATACAACGAAATGCGATCCTCAGCCATCATAAGGATGGAAAGGAGGGACATTTCCCGAGACCTGTAACTTTCTTTCAGGCTACTCAATCACTGCAGTGTGTCTCAGACTAACTTAAGTTTAGGCTATTCAGGGAGCAAGAAAATGCACAGAAGATGAGCATACTGCAGATCCAACTTTTTTTCTGCAGTGATAGCTAATAAGCCATCAAATCCCGGTGTCAAACAGCAAAGTCTACGCTTCAAATGGGGCTCAGAGGGACAGAACATCGTAGAAAACTGTATGGTAGAAGAACAATGAAGCAGATTATTTCCGGAAAAGAGGGTCGAAGTTGCAGAAACACTAAAGAAGAAGAAACGGTTTTGATTGGTGCCAAACGACAATGGTAAAGTTGTTCTTGTTGTTGTTGTAGCAGTACCAAGTTCAGCTCAACCGACGTGGTCTGTTCACAAGTTTTCATAAATCTCACTTAACGGCATGCCCAAGAACGTTACAGCTTCTTTTGAGCTTGTCGTCCAGAGGAACAGGGGGGTTAAATGCGTCGGTTTGAGATGGCATGTGAAGAAGCACCGTCTGGCATGAGTCATCTCTCCACATGCCGCACATACACTAGGTATATTGGGATCGATTGTGGCTCTGTAGTAGTTGAGGCTACTATAGAAACCGCGACGCTGAAGTCGCAGATATTGATGTAAATGACCTGATGGATGATTTTCATTAGTCTTCAAAGGTAGTTTAATGAGGAGCAGTAATCTGTTTTTGTAATATCATAACGTTAAGTACGTGTGGCCGCTGTGGGTAGAGTGCTCGCCTACTATGCCAGAGGTCTCGGGTTCAAACCACGGTCCGAGCAAAACACCAAATATTTTTTCTAATTACACTCAAAAAAAAAAATTTCTCTCGATCAAAGACATAATTTTCCTTATTTTGAACACGCGTCCCAATACAAAATTTTCTTTGTTTTGTGTAAATTTTCTCAAAAATGTGGAAAAAACATAAAAAAACTTTCAAACAAATTCGTTGCCATGGGGATTTGTATGGGAATTTAATTTCTCAAAATTAAAGAAATCAAGTCTTCAAAACAAGGAAAGTTGGGAATGGAATGGCGCTTAAAGAATTTTTCATTATTTTAATGTATGAATTTTTTCAAAACAAGTATATGAAACCATGGTGACGCATGTAACAACAATATTTTATAAACCTTTTAACATGTTTTAAGGAAAATTTACTCAAAACAAAGAAAGTAGTGTTCAAAATAGGTAAACAATTTCTTTGACCCCTCCATATATTTTTTTTCTCTCAGTGTAGTAAAAATCCAATTATTGGGTTTTTTGAGATCAGCGGTCACCTCTCGGCAGTGGGCGGCATACCCTCCGAGAGTATTTCTGCCATTAAAAGGTTCTTACAAAAAATGCATTCGCCGTTCGGAGCCCGCATAAAACTGTAGGTCCACTCAATTAGTAGGAAAAACAAAAAGGAGCACACCTCGAATTGGGAGAGAAGCTCGGCCATAAAACTCGTCAGAGTTATAATAGCGCCATTGTATATATATATATAACGTTAAGTACACCGTTCTCACCACAGTCACTCCAATGTAATGGAACGTAGGAACTTCGAAAGTTACAAGAAAAGTAAGAAAGTAAGTAGATAGATAAATGCTAAAATAATGTATGGGGGAGCGCTAATTTTTCAGATTCTTTCAGAGTGCTAACGAAAGCCATGTATGTTTTAGGATTCCAGCATCATTGGTCGCTTGAAGATATGCCGGTGAAAGCAGCATGTGCCTGATTAACGACTAGGATTAGGACGTAGATAAAATTCGACACTGTTCATTTCTGACTGGAACTTGTAGCTGCGACAAAATCGTTTGCGATCAGTTAGAAGGCCCACTAGGTGGCTAATAGAGTGAGATGGTTAAGATATATTAATCATTTTGATCCCCTATTATCTAATATAAGCCACATTTACCTTGAAATTCCCAAAGTCGGCACCCCAGACCAACTAGAGACCGATGAAATGAGACTGAAACCAGTAATTCCATGAGTTTAAGAGCGCGTCCATTCCCTTGGAGTGATGATTTCTTACTAGTTGGTATCTTCGCAATCTATTTGTTAACTAAATAATACATAACTCTCAGGAAAGCACCCTATACTTGACTGGGTGTAAGTGAATATTTCATTGCACCCGTTGGCATAACTTGCGGGTATACTTATTTAATTTTTTATTCACGCGAAATTGTACAAAATCATTCACACAAACACTTGCTGCAGCATTTTGTCACTTACAATGACACTTTGGGTGATGCTTTAGAGAGATAGAGAGAAGGGAAAAGGTAATAATAGCGTGCAAGGTAGAGCAGGAGAAAGTTATAGAAAGGCGAAGAAAGCGCACAAATGGGGTTTAAGGCGAAATTTACAACAACAAACCAAATTTTCCAGTCAGCATCTTTGGCGCTCATCAACATTATGGCTTTCATCAGCGTGTAAATATCATTAACGTCGCGCCTTCATTAGTGGTGGTGGTGGTGCCGGCATCGGCGGCGGTGGTGGCTCTGCGGCTGAGGTTGTAATGCCTTCTTGTGGTAGCTCATTTGCTGTTGGTGGCTTCTAGGCTGCCAGCATTAGTGTTGAGCTCTTGAGTATTAACTGAAAGCAAATTTCATGGTTGCTTAGTATGCGCAGATTACATAACTCAACTTCCTCTTGTCTCCTCTGGCAAGTTGCGCGTGCTTTGCATTTTTGCATGCTAACGCTTATAATTTAAATTTAACTATACCAAAGCGCTATAAATCCACAAATCCGCCTTCATCTTTTGTGGGTTTCTTTATGCAGCTAAGTTTTTATTAAGAATTTCCTGCTGACATCCCTTTTGTCTTCTTCTTCTTAATTTCTTGTTTTTTTTTTATTTGCTCTTAATTTTAACACTTTTAAGACTTTCGTAGCCACTTTAGTTGATATGCTGATTAGTAGCTAATTTTTCTTAGTTGTCGTTTTTATTATTTTTGATGTTGTTGTTGTAGTTGTTAATGCTGTTAATTTTGCTGTTTTTGTTGTTGTCATTGCTGTTTTTGTTGTTGTAATTGCTGTTTTTGTTGTTGCTTCTTCTGTACGTAATTGCAATGCCAAAGTGTTGCATCATCAACTTTTGCGTGCATAAAATTTTTAGTGCAAAAGTTTGACTGTTTGGATTTTCTGTTTAACAAACTGCAATTATAAGTGTTGTTGCTTTGTTGTTCTTGTTGCTATTTTTACTGCTTGCGGTTTCCTTTTTTGGCAGTTAAAATGCAAATTGTAGACAGTTAAATGAATTTTAAGTGATATATGATTGATGGAAGGGTGAGAAACTAGTGGTGATGAATATATATTTGTATGTATAAAAGTAATTCTTTCGGATGATATGTAGAGAGACAAGGAAAATTATAAGATAAGTTGTAATAGGAGAATAAAATCGGAGTAATAAATCTTTATCATTCACTTTTTCTTACAAATAACATAGTTCAATAGGGTAGCGTATAACATAAAAAACCGACACAGGGTGTACATATTTTGAACAGAGCGTATGAATGTTGGCAATAGCCTACCTTTAGGCGTTGGTAAATTCAGAATACTAAAAATGGCAGAGAAAATTGCTTTATTCGATTTTTAAAACACTCGGCTTATTTTGTGAAGCAAAAGAAATACAGTAACCAGCATAACGCGTTATTTATATGCAGAAAGTATTTGCTAAACTGATGAAGTTGACCTAAAAGTATGCTACAAAATACGGTTTATTATTTACAGTGTGATTCACATGCGCAGAAACAATTTTCGAGCTTATTTTTATTTTGAAAAAATGTATTCGAATGAAATTACAAACATAAAATTTAATGAAGTTGAGATTTTTGGTTGATTATTTAGTCTCTCGGACCTACTTTCCGAAATGTAGATACATGAAGGCCAAAAAAATTAGATACAGTTGAATTTTAGAGCTGTATGATTCATTGTTCTGGTCGAACTATTTGGTTCTATCAAAAAAACTTTTGAGATTGGCAATGTCTTTAAATGTTTGAGTTCAAAGCTGCCAAAATTTTTGTACCTAATGAGAGATACTTAGCACTGGCTATTTGCACAAGAAGTGAGCGACATATTCTTGGCTAATCTCCGAACTGCAACTCTTGCATCGAGTGTTGAATAGGAGCCTAATACGTTGGGTTTGTTTGCCGAATGACCAGTGTCCCTTAACAGTGACAGTGACTGTGACTATGGTCTACTTCGAGATATTGCAGATTACAGAAAATTTCCAACGAAGTATGGTCTTATCCTTGTCTTTGTTATGGTTGACTCTTTTATTGCTCTTAATATTTCTGTAACCTGGAATCCATATGAGCGAGATTCAGATGCTATTGCTGCATCTTAGAAAATTTACTTGGAAAATTGAGTGACATGAGTGCTGCTTGACTGTCTGAGTCCTGTGTATGTATGTGTAACTGGCATTCTCTAACTGGACTCCGCTTGAAATATGCTGGCCGCGTCGGCAAGGCTAGAAGAGAGAGAGAGAGAGAGAAAGAGTGCTTGGTTACTCCCCAGCGGCGAAAATGTTGCTTACAGAATCGATTAAGTCATGCACACATGTATGGCTGTAATGCACACCACCTCATATACAGATCTGTTATACATTTTCATATACATGGCCGCAAATGTAGAGTGAACGCCTACACGTTAAATACGAAGTAATGAGGGTAGTAAGATGTTCATCCAATGAGCATAACACTTACTAGCATACATTGTAAACTGTAGGTAGGCAGTTCGAATCCTACATCGCCAACGTTGTAAGGTGGATGTAGGCGGACTGAATGCAACTCCGTTTACCTTGTAAGCTGTAGGTAGGCAGATCGAATCTACCTTCGCTTACCTTGTAAGGTGGTTGTAGGTGGACTGAATACAATTCCGCTTACATTGTAAGTTGTAGGTAGGCAGATCGAATCTACCTTCGCTTACCTTGTAAGGTAAATGTAGGCAGATTGTACACAATTCCGTCTACATTGTAAGCTGTAAGTAGACATTTCGAATTGAAAAACCACCACTACCCCACTACCCCCACTAATCATAAGTACATATGCACATATGCAATGACTTTACAGCAGAGAAATTTACACAAAGGGCTTATGACTGCTACTGGTATGTATTTAAGGAAACGTGCATAATTAGGGAAACTAAAAAAAAAACCACATAAAACACCAACAGAAAACACCGAAATCCTCCAATAATCCAATATATCTACATAGGGAGAACGTCCATGAAGAAGTGGTGCATTTTTTTTTAGCACTAAGATCTGTTTTATACAATTTTAAATAATTTTATTCTATAAGCGCTTGATTTAGAAACGAATTTGTAACAAAAAAATCTTCAATGTGATTGTTATTTTGTTTCTATGGAATTTCCGAATTTATTATACATAGCAACAAAATAAGAATGAAATTTGAAGAAAAACAGAAAAATGATCAGTAAAATGCCTAGAACTGAGACCTGAATCTATTTTACCGGTTTGTGATTTGAAATTTGTTTCTTCTGCTTATCCATTTCTTTCTTCTTCTTCTCCATTACCTTGTAGAGTAGCAGTTGAGGTCCAGCTTGGGATGGGAGGTGGCCTGAGGGCATATATACATCGGGGAGCTTGTTTACATAGAAAGCAAATTAAGCGGGTTATGCAGCCAAGAGATGAAACATTACTAAAATCAAAATGCACAATTTGACAACAAAGAAAGTCCAAAAAAACAAAAAAAAAAAAAAAATGCTTTCCATGCTTGCCATATAAATTCAATGTTGCTTATCACAATTATCCTTAGAATGTTTCACTTTCAACTTTATCTATCTACATATCTTTTCCTTTCTCTGTCTATCTATGCCGCTCCAGTCATTTAGTAAGTCAGTCATTCCGTTCAAATCGTTACTTAACTGTCATGCAGATGAGCAACTGATTTACTCACTCACCAACACATTTTGCATTCATTCATTTGTTGAAGCTATGATGTCAGGCGGCAGGCAGCATTGTTCAGTGGTCGCCAGTTGCCACTCACTACTTGCCACTCGCCACTCATCATTTGATAACCGACATTCTTTGTTGCTTAATGTTGAATATCTTGAATATCTAGATTTATTAGTAGCTTTCTTTTTTTTGTTGTAGTACAAATGTGCAAATAGCTGTGAAGCGAAAAATAAAATATGACAGCGAATGCTGGCAGGCTCTAAATTTACTACTACTAGACTTTATAGCGCGAGTTTTGGTCGCGTTTTTTTGAATGTTACTTGGCAAAAAAAGGTTGATTATATGAAGTGTGGAATGACATTGATGTACAATAAAAGAAACGAGTTGTGGAAAAAAAGAAAGAGGAAAGTGTGTCAACAAAATACACAAAAAAAGCACACAAAAAGAGATTTTTTTCGAATGTGTTTTTATGTTTCTTTCTCAGCAACTAAACAATAATAATTGAGATATCAGCGGCTTTCGGCTGATATTTTAATGTAGAATTATGACGTAACTAAATCCCAAAATAGCCTTAGCGGCACGTGTTTGCGTTTTGGTTATCTTGAACTTGCGGTTTTATAAAAATGTACCAGGCCAAAGCTAATTCTGCTCTCTTACTACGAGTACCACGCCTGCAAGCATTGAGACTTCAAGTTCAAGGCAGTTTTTTTTTCTAAACACGCATGAACCAATTATATGTATAATAGAAGATAAGAAACAAAAAATAAAATAAAACAAAAATAATAAAAAATACAAGAATTCTAATGTGTCATGAAACTCACTTAGCGTGCTGATTTTTATACTCAGCTGTACTAGTACACAGAGTATTATAGTTTTGATTTCCTAACGGTGGATTGTAACAGAATGAAATAATCGAGATAGATATAGACTTATATATATCAAAATGATCAGGGTGAAAAGAGAAATCGATTGAGCCATGTCCGTCCGTCTGTCCGTCTGTGCGCACGATAACTCGCGCAAAAATTGAGATATTTTTATGAAATTTGAAATGTAAGTTGGTATCGAGACAGGAACGGATGGTATTGAAAATGGGCGAAATCGGACCATGACCACGCCCACCTCCCCTATATAGTAAAAATAGGAAATTTTGTATCTCAGTCACTAATAGAGCTAGAGTGATAAAATTTCACACACGTATTGAGCTCAGGCCCTTATGAAGAAATATGGTGAAATTTTGGAAAATGGGCGGTGCCACGCCCACTTATTAAGGGGCAAACATTGAAAGTTTTATGAGTCATAACTCAGAAACCGTTGAAGATATATCGATGAGTTTTGGTAGGCATGATATACTTACTTAGGCAAATGTTTTGACGAAAAATTGCCAAAATCGGTTGACGACCACGCCCACTTTTATATATGGGTCTTATAAAGTGACCTAATAAAAACATTTTAAGCGATATCTCTGTCAAATATAATGATAATTCATTGAAATTTTGCATGAGTTCTACAATAGATCGGAAACAAAAAATAGAAAAATTTCGGGAAAATGGGCGTGGCACCGCCTCTTTTCAGACAAAGGAATCAACGAGATTTCGGAGCCCATAACTCAACAAATAATTGAGATATTATGACGAAGCTTGGTTTATACACTTTTATAACTTGTGTTAATAGGCACGCAAAAATTTATTGAAATCCGTTTATGACCACGCCTATTTTTTAACAAAGATATTTCTGGAACACCCTTTGGGAATTTGTAACGTGACATCTTTGTAACTCATAAAGAGATGAAATTTTGCACAAAGAATAATATTCATAAGCTTAGTTGGATGACTGATAAAAATTTAGCAAATGGACGTGGCTACGCCCACTTTATGCAGCACTCGATTTATATAAAGTACCTACACCGTGTTTCCGTCAAACGCAAACAAACAATGAAAGCATACAGCTGAGTATCTAATGTTCGATTCCACTCAAACGTAGGCTTCCTTACTTGTTTACAATTCGTTTTAGTTTTCACTCTCTGTAATCAGTTTTAGGTATGCATACGCGTGTGGCTTATGCTAGCCGACCTTTGATAACATTATTATTCTTTGTTCTATGACACTGAAAATTGTAGATTTCATTCAAGAAATTCCCTTAGTTGGGTTTTTGTATTTGTTGTTTATTATTTTGTATGTTCGTGTGTATTCATTTGTTTACTTTTTATAAATTACATAAATATTCCCTGCGAATTTCCCAAAGTATATCCTGTACAAAATAATGCAAAAACAGGATTGGAATTTACAACACTTAAATATTAAAAAATACTGAATTGAATATTATTTCAGACTAGCAAATACCCGTTGCTTCGCAATGAGGAATAATAGTTAACCAAAGTCAAGTCAAGTCAACTCAAGTCAATTCAAGTAAATTCAAGTCAAGTCAAGTCAATTCAAGTCAAGTCAACTCAAGTCAATTCAAGTAAATTCAAATCAAGTCAAGTCAAGTCAGGTCAAGTCAAGTCAAGCCAAGTCAAGTCAAGTAAAATCAAGTCAAGTCTAGTCAAGTCAAGTCAAGTCAAGTCAAGTCAAGTCAAGTCAAGTCAAGCCAATTCAAGCCAAGTTAATTTAAGTTAAGTTAAGTTAAGTTAAGTTAAGTTAAGTTAAGTTAAGTTAAGTTAAGTTAAGTTAAGTTAAGTTAAGTTAAGTTAAGTTAAGTTAAGTTAAGTTAAGTTAAGTTAAGTTAAGTTAACTTAAGTTAAGTTAAGTTAAGTTAAGTTAAGTTAAGTTAAGTTAACTTAAGTTAAGTTAAGTTAAGTTAAGTTATTCCGGGGTTATCTGGGTCCACTTGATGACCTTGTCTAGCCATCACTACAGCTCTATGTTGATACCAATATCGCTCAAAAACATCCGGGTCCGCATTTTAACGCATATCTGGGGACCCGGTTTAGGAATCATTATGTACTCCATGTAAAAGCCTTGTTCAAAACCTTTCATTTCATACCAATATTGCTGCGAAACATTCGGGGTTAATCCGGGGTCACGTTTTGACCCATATTTGGGGACCCGGCCCAGGCATCACAAATAACATAATTCTACGTCGAAGTCCTCATCAAGACCTTTCATTTGGTAGCAATATCGTTCAGAAATATTCGAGGGTCATCCGGTCCACCTGTTGACCCTTATCTGGAGACTTGGCCTAGGCATCACTATTAAAATAGCTCTATATTGAAGTCCAGATCAAGACCTTTCATTCGATACCAATATTGCTCAGACACATCCCAACGTCATCCAGATCAACCTTCTGACCCATATCAGGAGACCCGGCATGGAATCACAATGAAAATAGGTCTGTGTTAAATCCCTGCTCAATATGTTTAATTTTATACCAATATCGTTCAAAAACAGTCCACATTCTTTTCCAGACTGGATGTCTAGGCATCACAATGAAATTAACTCTATGTTGAAGTCCTGCTCAACACCTTTCTTTTGATACCAATATCGCACGTGTATGTGCAGGCGTTCTTGAGTTATAGCATAGTATGCATGCAGAAACAGGTTTTTGATTGCCACCGAGACAAACAACAAACCGTGCAAAAACAAACATATGAGTCGCCTACGTTGCGCTGCCTGGCACGACTGCGACACGTCCACTGAACACGGCAATTGACCAAACGAATTTGTCTATGCTTGCGCTTTTTTGAGTTTTTCGAAATTTAAAACCGGGAAAACGGTTAGAAAGTCTTAGAAATTCGCAAAAAAAAAAAAAATACATGGTTCCCGAGAATTTACCATTTGTGATATTTTAAAAAAAAGAATTATTAAAATCGGTCCAGTACTTTTTGAGTTATCGCATTATATACATTTTCCATACAATCAATTTTATATAATTAGTATAGAAAACAATTTTATACGAATTATAAAAAGTGCTTCCGCGAGGCCAATCAACTACTGCAGTACTTTGAGACCTAGAACTTAGACCTTTTCACAGACGGATCAGAGATGTAAGCAAGGGTTGGAGCTGCAGCGTATTGTCCGGAGCTTGGACTCCCTGACTATTTTAGTATATTTCAGGCTGAGGTTTACGATAACTCAAAAGCGGCGGAACTTGCAGCTGAACTAACGTCCTCATACTATCGTGTAAACATTTTCATTGACAGCCAGGCGGCAATCAAGGCGACCACAGCAGCAGCGACTACATATATGTTCGTAAATATGTAAATGCAAGGACAAGTTAAGTGCATCACTTTTCAGAAAAAGATTTTCGATGTATTGTGGAACGAATTTCCGTCATCCCTTGTCAAGTTTGATTTGGTTATAAACCGGTTTCGGCTATGTGCCATCTATAATGCAGTTTCGTTCTCGGAATATACATACAGTAAATATGCAAATTTCAAAAAACTCTATTTTTCGAAAAATTAAAGAGTTTCATTGCCTTCTGATTTTTTTTTGAATTTTGGCTTCGGAATTTTTGCTTCAGAATTTTGGCTTCGGAATTACGGATTATCAATTTTGTATTTTTTAAATAATTTTTCTGAAAACTGGTGCTTCTGAATTTTTGTATTCGAAATTCCTGGGGAGCACCAGTTACATGAACTCTGCGTGAACAGACGTGTAACTGGACTGGATGCCCGGATACCAGTGTTTGTCCCAAGAAATCAGCTTCGGCCATGTTGAGTTTGTTTACTTTGAGGTCTAGCAGAGAATTTTCTGATGTGCTTACAACTTTGGTTCATAAATTTTAAACCATATGTACATACATATAAAAAATGTACTAGAAAATTATTCGCCATAAAATTTCAGTAGGGGTCTCCTCAGAAGAATTCTTTGTAAAATGAGCCTAAAGGACCAAAGGAAGCGAAAAACATATATTCCACGGAATGTTGAACGTCTTTTATCTCGGGTTCTACTGAAGCGATCGAAATACTGCTTTTGCAAAAGATTAATGATTTTAGACTACGTTTAACATGCAGACATAAAACATTGCATTAGGGTGGTATAAACTAAATACTGGGTGGTAGTGACCCCAATGACGCACATAGTGTTAATAATATTCCATAATATAAGGCGTCCTTTCAAGCCAAAGATACTGGTGTATTAAACTTAGAGATCGGACTATAAATACCGAAGTTATGAGAAAAATAAATTTTAGCGACATCTAGCGGCGTCCAAAAAAGAAACAAAAAACTCTTCCGGAAATGTTTTCCAAAAAGACATCATATGCGGGGGCGTACGGCGAACTTTATTTTTGCGTCCCTATAAGGCGAGACGGCCCAATGTACATACTCTTTATCCGCGTTAAAAAAACAACAAATGATTTCAATTCAAATTTCATATACTTATGTATGTAGTTCTAAAAATAACTACATGCCGGTTGCAA
Source organism: Urophora cardui (assembly GCA_960531455.1). Taxonomy (NCBI): domain Eukaryota; kingdom Metazoa; phylum Arthropoda; class Insecta; order Diptera; family Tephritidae; genus Urophora; species Urophora cardui. Next base: position 133,636,770 of record OY482673.1, on the reverse strand, counting down.
TATTTTTTAGGTCAAGAGCATTAAAATGATTTTCTTATGCACTTATAGTCGTAGAAATTATCCACCATGCAAGTATGTCAAGCTCGAGTATTTGCGATTTAATTTAAATTTTTGCTCTTTTTGCAATTTTTTATATGTGATATTTCGCGCTTATCAAGGAACGCGACTTTGTATGTTTTTTTTTGTTTGTTTGAATTTGCAGCATGTGCCTGGCATAAAGCATAAAAAAAATGTCAGGCAGGTCTGAAATACGCAAATTTAGAGTTTTTTTTTTGTTTATAATATAAACTTTATATTAATGTGTGGATAAATTCATTAACGAGTGAGAGCAATCATTGCTACGCGCACATAACGCCGTTTAAATTTCATATTCGCCTAAGTGAGACTTACATAACCGTCTATGCCAAAATTGAGATTTATCCAAACTTTAACTACTAGCGCCCTGCTCTATCGATCCAAGCAACAAATTTGGTCGTTGGTAGGCTCGGGAAGATCAATATTTCCTTCTAATATCCTTTTCAGCACTGAAATCATAGAATTGGTCGTTAGGAATGCAATTTTAATTTTTGGCACAAATGTCGGTTAGGCGATTATGAAAGTCTCACTAGGCAGTTATGAAGTTTAAACAGCGATTGTTATTTGTATTAGAAGTCAGGCTCATATTTCTTCTGCTGATACTTTTACTCACATCAATCTCATGCTTCTGAATTCCTTTAGTGTATTTTTTTACGTTTATGCTCAAGCACTTAAAAAATTTCAGCGATAAATTTGCAAAGCTGAATTTAGAGCGCTAAAATATTTATTTAAAAAGAGTCAAGTTCTCAAAGAATTAAGATAAAAACATAAAACTCGTTTTTTCTTTTTTTTTAATTCTTTTTTTATAAGCCACCGCAGGGCTATATAAACGGCCGCGCTTGATTGATTTCTACAGTTTTCGTGCGCGCGGCGCTTCGTATTGGTGGTAATTCGGGAAAAGTGAAAAAGTAGTGAAAAAGTGAAAAAGTAGTGAAAAAGTGCAAAAAATAGTGAAAAAAGTGAGAAGTAAAAAACAAAACAGCGAAAAAGTGCTGCAAAGGATATGCACTCCTCAAAAAGCCATTAAAGGATATGCGCATATGCCGCTGGTGCATGATCCATTGAAAAAGGATAATTGTGAACTTTGTTGGAGCAACGTAAATTGTGTGTGTGTGTGTGCCTTGATGATCTCATACTCATTTACATACATGCAAATATATATTCGTAAATACATACATACATATGTATATCCATGATTTTTTATGCGCATTTATTAAGCGCTTGTAATCTCGGCGCGCGACTTCCGGCGCTTTGTGTATTTTTCACATGAAAACTGTACCTTATTGTAATTGAATAAGTGAAACAATCTGGTTGTAAGAAATTGCGTTTGATGAATTGAATAAATGCAATTAGTGTTGTTATAAAAATAGTTATTATAAAAATGTATTGGTATTTGGTGCTAATGCTGCTGTTTATGCAGCAAGGCGAGAAATTTTTTGCTGCTGCTGCTGAAGATGGTGAAATTGTGGCAGGCGAAGTGGCACTGAAGTAAGTGTGCTTTTTTTGTTAATTTTAAAAGGCTTTACAAAATGAAATACAAATTTTAAGTGCATAAAAAGATAAAAAATGAGCTATAAAAAAAAATAAATTTCCTTTAAAGTGTGTTCATTCTTCTTGGTGAAAAAATGTATCCTTATTATCCTTGTGATATCAAAGTGAAGTGTTACTGTGTGATAGTAAAAAAGTTGGAAATGCTTAATTGACGAGCATATTGAAAGAATATTGATGTGTATATTGAAAGCAAATCTTTGCTTAATGTTAATGATAGTTGCTGCTAGTGTAAGTGTTAAAATTAATCTAACCCAATAGAGCGTTCGCTTGATTTGGAGCAACTAAGCGATCAACTATGCATAGCCCAATAATATTCATAAACAGTGATCTTCTATTGTTTGTTTTGTTTTAGAGAGCGCTCTGATTGCGTGCTTGTAAACCATTTACAGAGAGCTTGTTAGAACATTGCGTCATAATAAAGGGATCATGTTTTGCCGATGTTATTGGCTGTCCGGTGCTCTCTAGAAGGCAACTTTTCCCACTGATTTACTACATGAATTTTTTAGTATTTTTTTTTTCAAGATTATTATTTGTAAAGCAGTGTAATGCATGTGGAAATAGATTGGAATGCGATTAAAGAATGAACTCTTCTCCTGGAGAGCGGAAACTTGTTAAACCAATGTATTTTTCCTGCATTAAATTGTCTAAAGTGTAGAATGTGTGGCTTAGTGTAAAGTATTTGAATCAATATTTTTTAGATTTTTAATTTGATTTTATAAATATCCTACTTTATTATATTTTACTTGTTTTCTTAGTCCCGTAAATACTGTGAATGAAGAATTGCCTGATAATAACCGCGATGAACGCGATTTCTCAGGTTTATTTAAGAAGAAAACAGTGGCTGAACCGATGCTTGGGTGAGTATGATTTAGAATTATTTTAAATCAAGTTTTTTTTGGTTATTATTTATGAGGAAAGGAACAAAAAAATATTTTTATAAATCGTCGTATTATACGAAAACTAGCACTTTTAAAATTTCTTTCGTAGCATTTGTTTGTAAAAAATTTTGAAAGTGCTGCTTTTCTTATGGTACGACGAATTATAAAAAAAAGGGAAGCATTGTGATGCGAGATCGAAAAAATGTGATTAAATATTTCTGTGGGAGTTAAATATAATATTTAAATAATCACCTTTAGAGCAAAGTGTTTCTCTTTTTTTGATATCCACAGTATTATTTTACCTCTGTTGCATATAACAGAAATACATAAAAGATATAAGCAAACTGCTTTGCCTTAAATTCAGATGTGTTAAATTCACGTTAAAATTAGTAATGATTAATTTTTTGAATTTTAATGAATATTTTAATTGTCTTACATTAATCTGGTAATTAAAAGATAATCAGATTATTTTTTAAAATATTTTAATTTAATTGATTATTAACTGCCAGATTAATGTAAGACAATTAAAATAATCATTGAAAAAAAAAATTATAATAATCAGAAATTTAACCAAAATTGTTATTTGAAATATTAATTATTATTTTGAAATTTTAATTATTATTTTAATTGTATTACATTAATCGGATAATTAATAATCAATTAAGTAAAAATAAAAAAATTACATGATTAATGTAATTTAATTAAAATAATCACTATTATTTTTTATAATATTTTAATTTAATTGATTACTAATTGCCAGACTAATGTGAAAATTCCAAAAAAAAAAAACCATAATCAGAAATATAATAAAAATTAATCAGTTTTTTGATTTCTTAATTATTTTTAATTTTGAATTTTGAAAAAAAATCAAAATATATATCAATATCGATTAATTAATGTCCTTTTTTTAATTTAATTTACAATTAATCATTAAAAATATTAAAATAATCATTTGCAATCATTAAAGAGTTACAAAAACAAAAACTCTTGAATTATAATTTTTAAAGACTTTAATCATTATGACTCTATTTCCTTTTATATGTTTATTTTTTCCGTACGAAATAATTGTACGTCATGGCGTAAGAGTAACATTTTTAGATAAAAACAAGTAAAAGCGCGGCTGTCTTCGGCCGTACCGAAGACTTCATACCTTTCATGAGTGGGGAAATGAAAAGTTACCTATGTATGTACATAGCAGGATTAAGTTTAATTTATAATTTTAATTCTGTGGGTTCATTTATGGAAAGATTTATTAGAAAAAATGGTGTCTTGGCTATTTAAATGGAGGAGTTATACACCAAAATGTAAATATCTGAACAATGTTGTATGGGAGCTATATGTTATAGTGGTCCGATCTTGACAATTTTCGGTAATCCCGTTTGGGCCCATATGGGTACAAATACTTCAAAATTTCACGCCGTTAGCTGTTAAAATGGAGGAGTTATACACCAAAATGTCCATATCTGAACAATCGGTTGTAGGGGAGCTATATGTTATAGTGGTCCGATCTTGACAATTTTCGGTAACCCTGATTGGGCCCATATGGGTACAAATACTTCAAAATTTCACGCCGTTAGCTGTTAAAATGGAGGAGTTATACACCAAAATGTCCATATCTGAACAATCGGTTGTATGGGAGCTATATGTTATAGTGGTCCGATCTTAACAATTTTCGGTAATCCCATTTGGGCCCATATGTGTACAAATACTTCAAAATTTCGCACCGTTAGCTGTTAAAATGGAGGAGTTATACACCAAAATGTGCATATCTGAACAATCGGTTGTATGGGAGCTATATGTTATAGTGGTCCGATCTTGACAATTTTCGGTAATCCCGTTTGGGCCCATATGGGTACAAATACTTCAAAATTTCACACCGTTAGCTGTTAAAATGGAGGAGTTATACACCAAAATGTGTATATCTGAATAATCGGATGTTGTGGAACTATATGTTATAGTGGTCCGATCTTGACAATTTTCGGTAACCTTGTTTGGGCCAAAATGGGCACGTCTACTTCAAAGTTTCATGTCCTTAGCTGTATAAATGGTGAAGTTATGCACAAATTACATCCAAAAATTTCATGTATATCTGAATAATCGGTTGTTTTCTATATGTTATAGTGGTCCGATTCGGCCGGTTCCGACAAATGATCAGCTGCATATAACAAAATACCTGTATTCCGAATTTCATTCAGATATCTCAAAAACTGAGGGACTAGTTTGCGTTCACACAGACGGACGGACAGACGGACAGACGGACATGGCTTAATCGACTCAGCTCGTGATTCTGACCATATCGGTATATATTTTGGTGGGTCCCCCACGCTTCCTTCTGGTACTTTCGACAAAAATTTTTTGGCACTAAGTTATAATACCATTTCATTCTCATGAAAGGTATAATGAAGTGAAAAATTAAAATAATTAATCCATTAATCATTTAAATTTTCAATCATTAAATATATAACAGGTCTGCTTACAATAAGCTGACTAATATCAAACTGAGCCTCAGTCCCAGAAACCAGTGCATACTTTTGCAAATCCGAGGAGCAAAATTAATTTCTTAGTTAAAAAAAAAAATAGAAAAGAGATATATTTTTTGCACTTTTCAACCGAAAAAAAAACTTGGAAAAGTACCGATATACATATGTATACTCTGCCTTCTGTGCACAAATTTTGTCAGCTTGTGTAGTGTGTTATAAAGCAAATATATATTTACATTTCAAACTTGTTTCCATGCAAAAAAATAAAAATAAAACGGAAGTTCACAGTAACAAAAGTAAAAACTAAAAGGCCTTTGGCTTTGATAAGCGTCATGGGCTTTTAATTGTTTTTTATATATTTATTTATTTATTCTTTTCGTTTATAATTTACAGCGCTACTGGCTATGGTGCAGCACCTAGTAACGGAGGCGGCTACGGTTATGGCGGCGGTGGTGGGTAAGTTCAATAGAGTGCAATAAAGCCTATAAAATACAAATTTTTTAACATTCAAATAAAATTTATTTTTGCATACATTTTTTCGCATTACTTTTTAGACATTATGGTGTTAAGACGAGTCATGTCGGTTATGGGCATGCGCCACGCCCAGCAAGTGGCGGTTATGGTGGTGGCGGCGGTGCTGCACCTATACCGGGCTATGGCTCTTTTGCAAACGCCTACCGAAATAGTGGCTATGGCCGTGATGTGTAAGTAGTGTTTTTTTTTTTTTCAAATTTAATTGTGATAGTGCTTTATTTATAAATCTTGTATTGAAAATCACATCTTTGTTTCTGCTCTGGTTTTAGTGCGCCCAAGCCATCACATAGAAATCCTTTCTTACCAACCTCCAGCTCCAAATTAAATCACGATTTCTTGCTGCACGAACGCCCACAACTGCCTGCCTATGCAGGTTGCCCTGCCTACATACTTCCCTCCAATATGCACGTAAAATGTCGTGACAATCAATGCGAATTGAATTGTCCAGCGCAGTATAGTTTTCCAGATGGCACAACCCAGCTAAAAATGGTTTGTATGAGTGGTTCGTGGATAATACGTGATTCGGATGTTTCGACAGTGCCGCCGTGTCAAGGTGAGTTGAAGGAGAAAAAAAAAGAGTAAATCAATGCTAAATAGCTTAATTAAACTTCACTTAAAATTTCCAGCTACTTGCATGCCCCCTTGCGAGAATAACGGCATTTGCATTGAGCCTGGCCTTTGTAAATGCGCTGAGAATTTCTATGGTCCCTGGTGTCAGAATAAGAAAACGTTTTGTGGTGGCAAACCGCCAATACCGAAGAATTCGCGCGTTAGTTGCAGTAATAAGTAAGTCAGTTTAATTTGTAAATATCAATTTAGAAATTCAAGTCTATATAAATTGTTATTTATAGCATATGCAACGTTCAGTGCATGACTGGCTTTCAGTACCCAGATGGCAGCACTATAACGAATTTGGAGTGTATCGATGGCGTTTGGATGCATAAGAAAACGCAATCGTCGAAGCCGCCAGATTGTGGACGTGAGTTTCTTTTTTTTTTTTGATTTATTAATTTAAAAAAAAATTTCATAAAAAAACCGCTAATTCATGTATTTTATAAAAAGAAAAATTTTTTTAAGTTATTAATTTTTCATGAAAAATCTGCTAATTAATTTATTTAAAAATTTTCTTTTTTTTTTTAGGATTAATTTTTGATAAAAAATGTCATCAAACATTTGCAAATGGTTTTTTTAAACTTTTTGTTTTTTTTGTTATTAACTTTTCATAAAAAATGTCATACAAAATATGCTAATTCCTTTATTTTATTAAAATTTTTTTTTGTTTTTTTTATTATTAATTTTTCATAAATAAATTTCAATAAAAACTCTAGTAATTCATTTATTTTATTAAAAATATTTTGTCTTTTTATTGCTATTTATGTTACATAAAAAAAATTTCGTAAAAAATCTGATAATTCATTGAGTTTATGAATTTTTTCTGCTTTTTTTTATGAATATTTCATAAAAAAAAGTTATAAAAAATCTGCTATTCATTTATTTTATTAAATCTTAATTTTTTTGTTTTTTTTTTTGAAGATTAATTTTTCATAAAAAAATTTCATAATTTTTTTCCGTTAATTAAAATATTTTTTTTTCTATTTTTAAGATTAATTTTTCATAAAAAAATTTTTTCCATTAAACCTTTAAAATATTTTTTTTTAATGAAAACAATCCTTTTGCATATTTTAATTTGAATAACAAATGCTATGTAGTTTTTAAAACAAACAAAAAATTTTAATTTTTGCTTTAATTTTTATGTTCTTTTTAATCTCTTATTGCTTTATTTTCCTCTTCAACTTCTCTTCTACAGCAATTTGCCAGCCACCCTGCCAGAATGGCGGCCAATGCATCTCGTTCAATGTGTGCCAATGTGATCAGCAATTCCGCGGCAATTATTGTCAGCACAGTGAGTATTTATTGTCAGCTCTCTTTTTCTCCATCTCTTTTGACCTCTGCATGTTTTTCTCCTGATCTCTGCTTGTTTTTCTCTCCCTCTGCTTATGTCATTTTCCGTCGGTCTCACTTATTAACTAATCTACAGTTTTCTAACACTATTACTCTCCAGCTGCGTTTCACTCTTACATTTCTTTTACACACCAACTAAGCTCATTTTATCACTCTCTTTTACTCTATATTTTCTTCTCTTCATTCTCATCTGTGCTTCCTCTCTCTTTCGTTCTGCTGGTTTTTGTCTCTTTCACCATCCATTTTCATTTTTTGTACTTTTCTGCTTCCCCAATCCATTACTCTCTTGCTTTACGATTACTTTATTCTTCAGATTTCTTTCCACACCCCTAACTTACTCTCTGTATCCCACTTTAGATTTCCCTCCATCTCCTAATTTCTCACCATCTTTAGCAATTGTTTCTGTTTCTCTCAATCAATTATTTTATCTCCATTCTTTTATTCACCTCTCACTATAACTTTCTCATTCTTTAGCTTAGTTTCACTCTTAAACTCCTGCTTTATTTACTCACTACTCTCGTCTCTCACTCTGCAACATTCACCCCCTTTTATGCATGTACTTCTTTTACTGACTCTCTCAGTTTGTGTTATTCTCACTCTCTAGCCCCCTTCACTGCCCTGATTTATCTATCTATTCCACTTCACATTGCTTTCTCTTTTTAATTCATTATTGCCTATTCTTTTCTCTTCTAATTTTTTATTTTCTTATTCTCTTTCTTTTCTTCTTTTTCTATTTTCAATCTCTTCTCTCCTCCCTCAACAGGTGTTCAAGCTTGCAATGTCACAAAGACCGGCTTCAATGGCAATTATAAATGCAACTATGATGGCTTGGAGGTAAAATGTAAATTCGACTGCCCCTCGGTGCCTGGTCTAAAGGTACAAGGCAGCTTGGATATTGATTATTGTTGCAAGTACAGTACTGGCGAATTTTATCCGCAGCCATTGCCAAAGTGTATTTATCGTAAGTTGCGTTGTTCTTAATTTTTTTCTCGCCAATGTACTCACATGTAAATGCTCATAATCTATACTCTCTCTTAAATTGCCACTCATTGCACAGCGCCCGGCTATATTGTGCGCAAAGGTTCTCAATCAATGCATTATTCCAAAACCGGGGGCTATACTGTTGGCACTGCCGGCTCTAGTTTTGGCAGGCAATGGACCACGGATCGTGAGCGTATTCTGGCGATATTGGCTAAATATAAAGATATTGATCGGCATAGCGTAAGTGTGAATTGATAGAATGGTTATATATTTTCTTACTATTTCATACCTTCCCGTTTTGTAAAAAAAATAATAACACAGGAATGGTGGTCCTCGGAAGAGTCTGTCATCTCACCCAACCGCTACACACTCTACATGGACGGCGATGTGGATGTGATGATCGATCGTGCACCTAAGCCAGCATTGTGTACCACTTGGGGTGGCATGAATATGAAGACATTCGATGGTTTAGTTTTTAAGTGAGTTTTTTTGGAGACTTTTCTTAACCTTACTTTACATTGGAAATAGTCGAAAAAGTATTCCAGCACTAAACTCTGGAGCACTCTTTATCTTTGACCTTTTAAATTGGCCTTTTTAATTTATTTTTTTCTAATTTCCAGAGCGCCTCTCTCCTGCTCGCATACGCTCATAAATGACAAGGTCGATGCCACATTCGATATCACACTCAAAGCTTGCCCCTTTGGCTCGGGCTATGGTTGTGCTCATTCGCTTAAGATTTATTGGCAAAGCATACCATACACGTTGGATAATATAAGTAAGAGCTTAATCTAAGATTAATATCTAATATATATGAGAGAAACACTCAGCCGAAGGCGTCTCCCACTTAGGAGGCTGACCATCGCTTCCTCTGAAGAAGTTCTGCTTTTAATCTCTCGTCCTCACAGGCCCTTTATTGCACCAATCGGAGAAGAAGATTACTCTCGGACTACTGCATTATTGTTATTAATCCCTCATCCTTTCTTCCTCCTTTTTAGACGGTTCCGTACATCTCTCCACCCCCGACAAGAAGCTACCCATCCCCGTGCAAGTGATGGGCATGAAAATTATACCCGTCGCACAACACTTACAAATACAACTCGAGTCTGTCGGCCTACAAATCGATTGGGATCGTCAACAATATCTAGGCATACATGCCGGTCCATTGCAGTGGACCAAGGTGGGCGGACTGTGTGGCTCTCTCGATGGCGACTATAAAAACGATTTGATGGCCAAAAGTGGCGTGGTCGTAGAGACCGTAAAGTCCTTCACCGACTCTTGGCGTGTGGAGGACAAATCGGACTTGTGTGTGATGGACAATAGTCGTGAGCTCGATTTTGGACCCGAGTCCTGTGAGCCGGCCAAACAGAAGAAGGCGGTGGAGGTGTGTAGTCGGCTGTTGTCCAACGATAAGCTGGAACAATGCGTGAAGGGTGTAAATTTTGAGGCTTTGCTGCGCGCATGCATGGAAGACTACTGTAGCTGTGCGAATCGTGAGCATCCCGAGACATGCAGCTGCGATGGGCTGGGAGTGTTCGCGAAGGAATGCATTTTTATGGGTGTGAAGTTGGAGCATGGTTGGCGTGATTTGGAGATATGTCGTAAGTGGATTAGTTCTCGGTTCATAAAGGCTTATTAAAATAATATTCTCTCAACCAATTTTAGCCGTAAGCTGCAGCTATGGACGCATCTATCTGCCTTGTGGTCCTGATGTAGAACCCACTTGCGATATGGAGGTCACACCGAACAAGGGCAAATGTAATGAAGGTTGTTTCTGCCCGGAGGGCACGGTGCAGTACAAAGATGCTTGCATTACACAGGAGCTGTGTCCGTGTACAATGCGCGGCAAGGAATTCAAGCCGGAGGCGAGTATCAAGAAGAAATGTAATACATGGTGAGTAAGAAGCTGTGACTTTTGGTATCGTAACGTTTACTCTAAAGTCTACACTTCTAACCCAAAGCACTTGCAAGGCCGGCCAATGGCAATGCACAGATGAGGATTGTGGTGCACGCTGCGGCGCCATCGGCGATCCACATTATCAAACATTCGATGGCAAGCGTTACGATTTTATGGGTCAATGCTCTTATTATCTGCTGAAGACACCCAAACTCTCCGTCGAGGCCGAAAATGTCGCGTGTTCGGGCGCAATTTCCGAGAATTTGAATTTGGTTGCAACGGCGGAAAATCCTTCATGCACGAAATCGGTAACGCTGCGCTTCGCCTTGAAGAATGGCGTGCCCACAACGGTGCGTCTCAATCAGGGCATGTTGGTGCATGTGAATGAGAAAGAGATTACCAAGTTCCCCAAAGTGCTCGGCGCAGGCGAGGTTTTAATTAGGCAAGCGAGCTCCAGTTTCATGACCGTCGAGTTCCCCGATGGCATGCGCATTTGGTGGGATGGCATTTCACGCGTGTATATCGATGCACCGCCGAGTTATCGCAATCAGACTGCGGGGCTCTGTGGCACATTCAATTCGAATACACAAGATGACTTCCTCACGCCCGAAGGTGATGTTGAGACTGCTGTGGAACCGTTTGCGGACAAGTGGCGCACGAAGGATACCTGCGATATGCCAACAGAAACTGTGCCCGGGCCGCATCCATGCAGCGCAAATCCCGATAAGCGCGCGGACGCAGAGAAGTATTGCAATTGGATTATGGATGATATCTTTCAGGATTGTCATTGGACTGTCGAGCCGGAGCAGTATTATGAGGATTGTTTGTATGATGTGTGCGCTTGCAAGGAGGCGCCGGACAAGTGCTTTTGTCCCATATTGGCCGCTTATGGCACGGAGTGCATGCGACAGGGTGTGAAGACGGGTTGGCGCATGGCGGTGAAGGAGTGTGGTAAGTACTATCTACGGATGAAGCTCATCTATAAGTACTTCAAAGTATCAGAGCAAATTAAAATTGCAAATCTTTGCTTGCTCTCTTGCAGCTGCCAAATGCCCCATGGGTCAAGTGTATGATGAGTGCGGCGACAATTGTGCGCGCGCCTGCACCGATCTCGCCACGAAAAATAGCTGCAAGAAGGAGTGCGTCGAGGGTTGTCGCTGTCCGCATGGCGAGTATTTGAATGAGAATAATGAATGTGTGCCGAAGCATAAGTGTTCGTGCAGCTACGATGGCATGAGCTTCAAGCCGGGTTATAAGGAAGTGCGACCGGGTGAGAAGTTTCAGGATCTTTGGTAAGTTTGCACGTGCTTACTACCTTCCGCATCCATGACTTGACTTTTGTTTGTGGCTCATAAAGTACTCATGAGTCGTATGCGATTCTTTTTTAGTCATACGTCAAAAATTTTACAAACTGTTTATTTTGCAGGAAATCAAATTTTAATATTGTTATAACACTATGACTCATTTTTGACTCTGAGGCTACTCATGAGTGATATAAGAGTCTGTTTTGCGTCATTGGGTAAAAGGGACATATGTAGTTTCTTTTGCAGCACATCAAATCTGAACTTTATTAAAGGACTCATAAATAACTAATGACTCATATATGAATCACTTTTGCTAAATAAAATACAAACATTATTTAAATGTTATTTGACAAGACTCATATTTTTCTCTATATATTTGTGCAGCACCTGCACGAACGGCTTGTGGGAGTGTGAAGACGCCGAACAGGGCGATGAACTCAAATATCCACCATCATCACAATTGCGCGCCGAATGCGCCAATCGTCCCTTCGCCGAATTCTCCAAATGTGCACCCAAAGAGCCGAAAACCTGCAAGAATATGCATGAGTATGTAGAGCAGCTCGAAGATTGCGTGCCCGGCTGTGTTTGCATGCCGGGTTATGTTTATGACACTTCGCGCAAGGATTGCGTGTTGCCGGAGAATTGTTCGTGTCATCATGGCGGCAAGAGTTATGCGGATGGTGATAAGATTAAGGAGGATTGTAATTTATGGTAAGTTTTTGGGAAAACTATTGTTTATCTCTTCTACAAAATCTGCAATCCCCTTTTTAGCACCTGCAAGAGCGGCAACTGGTCGTGTTCGTCGAATGGCTGCGGCGCCACTTGCTCCGTTTGGGGCGATTCGCATTTCACCACCTACGACAATCATGATTTCGATTTTCAGGGCGCTTGCGATTATGTGCTTTCCAAGGGTGTGGCCGAGAATGGTGATGGTTTTTCGGTGACCATCCAAAATGTTCTTTGTGGCACGATGGGTGTGACTTGTTCGAAGTCGTTGGAAATTTCGTTGACTGGTAGTGTGCAGGATTCGCTGACATTGACGGCGGATCCATCGTATGTGGTGGATCCGAATAAATCGGCGATTAAAAGTGAGTCATTTATGCATCATGAGATATAATTGATATGAAAAAAATGTTTTAGGTGTTATTTTGCAATAAACTAAATTTCAGTTTCATTGCAATACTATGATTCATTAGGTACTTGTGAGTCAATTATGAGTAAACTCTGAATCATATAGTTCAACTGACTTTAAAAAAAAATTATTTAGCTGTGATTTTGCGGGAAATTCAATTTAATCTTATTGGATAACTATGACTCCTATTGACTCAAAAAGTAGTCATGAGTCAGTTTTAAATTATATAGTACAATTAACCTTAAGAAATTATTTATCTGTGACTTTGCACGAAACTAAATTTAAATTTAATTTTATAACTGTACTCATAAACTACTCATGAGTATTGTATAATTTATTTGTGAATCATAGGGTACAATTGCCTTGAAAAAAATATTTAGCTGTGATTTCGCAGGTAACTAAATTTAAATTTCATTGGATAACTGTGACTAATTTTTGACTCATAAGGTACTCATGAGTGAATTTTGAATCATAGTACAAATTATCTAAAAAAATTATTTAGCTGTGATTTTACAGGAATTTCAAATTAACAGCCCTATTCTGATAACCTCACAAAACTCACCGCACTCACTATTGTGACATTTCTCACAGTTGTGAGGCTACACTTATTCTGGCATAAATTCAAAAGCTCAAAAGCTCATAATTGTGAGAAAATTTGTTATGACTGAATATGCAGCTCACAATACAAAAACTGTTGAAAATATTTTGAAATTTTGTGCCGTAAAAATTGTTTTTTCTATGAAGGAATTGTTGCTCGTTGTTTTGGCGACAGATCTTGAGGAGCAGAAAGAAACAGTGGCGAGAAGAAGACTTCTGAAAAGTCTCAGGGATAAAAGCGATCCATTTTTCCTGCGGGTTGCCCGGGTGGAATTTTTTTCGCTCCATCTCTGGGTGCTGCCTGCAGAAACGGATAAAGAATTCCAATTGCTCTTGTGTGGTTCTCTCATACTGGCTTCTGTAAAGGAAAATATTTATTTATGTATGTATGTATTTATAAATTTTAAAATTAAAAAAAAAATATATATAAATTACTCACGTCTTTTGTTTTTCCATTTTTGTTCAAATTGAAATTTGACAGAAAAAAACTTCTCACCTCCTATGGTAAATTTTTTAAGCTTTTTTCTTGTGAGGTCTGGCACCGAATAGCCTCACAAATATACCTCACAAAATGTTGACAAATTTTTCCTCACATAAAAGTTGTGAGGTTTTTTAAGAATAGGGCAGTAAATTTCATTGGACAACTATAACTCATAAAATACTCATGACTCATTTGTGAATCATAGGATACAAATGAAAGAAAACAAAAAAAAAAAACACAATTTAGTGAGTTCTAGATGTTTTAGTTTTTAAATGTAGGTCCTAAATAAGTGGTAGCCTCTGCTTTGTTAAAGCTTCAATATCCTCCAAACACAAATCTCACACAGTTCCGAACTCATTCCTCCCTTCCTCGCTTTCAGAAATTCGTGATGCCAGCAATACCAAAGGTCACGGCGCCTTTCACATCTACAAGGCAGGCGTATTCATTGTAGTTGAGGTGATACCACTCAAATTGCAAGTGAAATGGGACGAAGGGACGCGCGTCTATGTAAAATTGGGCAACGAATGGAAGAACAAGGTGAAAGGATTGTGCGGCAATTATAATGACAACGCAGTGGATGACATGCAAACACCATCACAAGGCATCGAAACAAGTCCACTCATCTTCGGACACGCATGGAAGGTGCAACAATTTTGTGCACAACCCACCGCTCCCATAGACGCATGCAAGGTGCATCCAGAGCGTGAGACATGGGCGCAGTTGAAGTGTGGCGTGCTGAAATCGGAAATATTTAAGGTGAGTGTATGGTTGAGATGTGTGAGAAGGGATAAAGGAAGTGCTAAGTAAAATGTAGATAGCACGCTAGAGTGCTTCGCTGTACGACAGCAGCTGGCTGATAATAATTAAAATTCCAATACGCATTGCCAATGACTAAAACTCAAGTATCTGCTTTTTCTATCTACTCTTTTTCTACCAACTCTTTTTCTCTTCCTCCTGTAACTTCTATCTCCTCTCTTCCAAAGGACTGTCATGCTGAAGTGTCTGTTGAGAAGTACCTGAAACGTTGCATATACGATACATGCGCCTGTGATCAGGGTGGCGATTGTGAGTGTCTGTGCACAGCGGTGGCTGCTTATGCTCATGCCTGCTCCCAAAAGGGCATCAATATACGTTGGCGTACGCCGCACTTTTGTCGTAAGTACTTTTTGTCGTACAAGTTGAAATTTATGTAAGGGACTAGTTGTGAAGGGTGTAGTCAGTGATGTAGTATGAGTGTGTGCCAGCCAGATTGTGTTTGTGTGGCTTCCAGTTTATGTGCTTCGAGCGCTGTGTAGAGCTCTGAAAATCATTGTCTGTTCAATTATTCATTAGTGCAAATCGTCACATTTGACATTTTGGTGACAATGGCAAGTGGTATAAGGAGCATTCAGCAAGTGCTGAATTCTACCCAATGAGCTTGAAGGGGTGACATAAAATTACCATTTTCATATTAAAGTAATTTATTGATGTGTATCTTTTTTGAATAACTATTTTTTGACTTATTTTTGACTCGAGAGTCAATATGACTAATTTACGAATCATAGCGTAAAATTCAGCTGCAAAAATTATTTAGTATTTGAGATACTATGACTCATAGAGTTATCATGAGTCACCGATAAATCAGATATGAGTCATAGGCTACAAATTACCTTAAAAAAAATATTTAGCTGCATTTCGAAAGACCCATATTTTTTTCGTATATCAAATATTTTTTTTATAAAGTACTTATGAGTTAGGAATAAATCATTTATAAGCCATAGGCTATAAATTATCCCAAAAACCTATTTAGCTGCTATCTCGAAAGACTCATATTTCTTTTCTATATATTAAAGAACTTATATCAGATTCTTCACTTTTAAGTGGCCCAAAAGTGTCCGCTGGGTGTAAGCTGTACGCCGCTTATTTAAGCATAAGAAACTTGAACTCCTAATTGTGTAGAACCTTAGCATAAGTTATAACTTGCCAAGCTAGTATACGCGTATGTGCCACCACATGGCTTAAATTGATTACTTATTCGATTAGCTGTAAATGATACTTGAAAATTATTCATTGTGCTTTTCAAGCAAACTACATTTATATTATTCGCTGAACTTCAGCATTGAGTTAGGAAGTAACTAAATTAGACATTGACGACGCTATAACCGCAAAACGTTACTTATTGGCCGCAAGCAATTATTCACACTTGACAGAAATTTTGAGATTAAAATTGCTTTGGAGGTATATGAACAAAAAGAGATTGTCGTCAAGCGATTAAAATGTAACGCTAATTTATATCGGTAATCTGAAATTAGTTGAAGAAGGGAATCACGTAGAGAATAAAATTAGTCAACGAAAAATATAAATGAGATGTGAGTTAAATGCTTTATAGTAGTTTTAGATAGATTGAAATTTAAGAGGTTGGTATTGTGGAGACTTAGATTTGCTTTATTACGAGTATTACGTTGGGTGTATTACTGAATAGTTGACAGCAGCTCTATGCTTTAGGCTTGAGCTAAGGTGCAACGGTGGCAGAAGGATATGCTGAAAGGTTTTCTTCGTCAAAAGAGCGCACTTGAAGCCCAATTTTGCTGACTGTGAAGCCAACAAAGAACCTAATGATGTCTAAACCTTCTTCTTGATATTTTGAAAACTTATTATGAACAAATAAATCTAATCTAATCAAATCTTATCTTATCTAACCTAATTCAATCTAATCTTATCTAATATATAATCTAATCTCATGTTTCCAATCTAATCTAACCTGATCGTGGGTTAATAAATTTAAACTAATCTAACATTATTTAACGTAATTTAATGTTAGATGGTCTTACCTAATCCATCCCGATAACGAATGAATAAATCTAATATAATCCAAACTTATATAATCTAGTATAATTTAACCTAGTTTAGTCTAGTCAAATATAATCTTATATAATCTAGTCTAATCTAACCTAGTTGAGTCTAGTCTAGTCTAATTTAGTCTAGTCTAATCTAATCTAATCTTATCTAATCCAATCTAATCTAATCTAATCTATTCTAATCTACTCTAATCTAGTCTTACCTAAACTAATTTAACCTAATCTAATTTAATGTAATGTAATGTAATCTAATATAATCTAATCTAATATCATCTAGTCTAATCTAATCTAATCTTATCTAATGTAATCTAATCTAGCCTAACCTAATCTAATATAATTTAATCTAATCTAGTCTAATCTAATCTAATCTAATCTAATCTAATCTAATCTAATCTAATCTAATCTAATCTAATCTAATCTAATCTAATCTAATCTAATCTAATCTAATCTAATCTAATCTAATCTAATCTAATCTAATATAATCTAATCTAATATAATCTAATCTAATCTTATCTAATCTAATCTAATCTAATCTAATCTAATCTAATCTAATCTAATCTAATCTAATCTAATCTAATCTAATCTAATCTAATCTAATCTAATCTAATCTAATCTAATCTAATCTAATCTAATCTAATCTAATCTAATCTAATCTAATCTAATCTAATCTAATCCAATCTAATCTAATCTAATCTAATCTAATCTAATCTAATCTAATCTAATCTAATCTAATCTAATCTAATCTAATCTAATCTAATCTAATCTAATCTAATCTAATATAATCTAATCTAATCTAATCTAATCTAATCTAATCTAATCTAATCTAATCTAATCTAATCTAATCTAATCTAATCTAATCTAATCTAATCTAATCTAATCTAATATAATCTAATCTAATCTAATCTAATCTAATCTAATCTAATCTAATCTAATCTAATCTAACCTAGTCTAATCTAATCTAACTTGGTAATGAACGAATACATCTAATCTAATGGAATTTTATCTGGTCTAATTTAATGTAATCTAGTCTACTTTAGTACGAGTATTAACCCAAAATATTTATTCTGGTAACTTGCGCTGTGAGAATGGTGGCTGAGGTGGGTGCTAAAATATGTGCTTCGTCAAAAAAAAAATACCCCTCGAGTTTTCTCTTGATGGCTTTTGAAGTCAATAGGTATTCCTAGGCCACCAAAGCCTCCCTCCTGATGCCTTAAAAATTGTCTATAACCTAACCCAAATACCACTCTAGTTGGTTACTTGGTTACTCTAAATAAAAGGCTCTAATTCTTCTCTTCTTTTCATCCTCCTCCACTCCAGCAATGCAATGTGATCCCCATTGCGCCGAATACCATGCCTGCACCCCGCCCTGCGCCGTTGAAACCTGCGACAACTTCCTCGATCAAGGCATGACCGAACGCATGTGCAATCAGGAGAATTGTCTTGAAGGTTGCCTCATCAAACCCTGCGATGAGGGCATGATTCATTTGAATGACTCGTACAAGGAATGTGTGCCAAAAGCAGAATGCAAGCCGGTGTGTATGATCAGAGATGGCAAGACGTACTACGAAGGTGATGTAACCTATCAAGATGAATGCGCCACCTGCCGTTGTTCAAAGAAAAAAGAAGTATGCAGTGGCGTTAAATGTCTGCCGCTAACAACAACTGAACATCCCAAACTCGCGCCATTGATCGCTAGCACAACACAACATCCGCTTGGCACGGAAACGCAACCGAAATGTGTACGCGGTTGGACGCGTTGGTTCGATAAGGATGCGGATACCTCCGGCAAGGTGATACATTTGAATGACGAAGAGAAATTGCCGCGTTACGATCGCATGGAGAGTATTTATGGCACTTGTGTGAAAAAGTATATGAAACAGATTGAATGCCGCGTGGTGGATACACACGAATCGCCCGATTATATGGATGAGAATGTGCGTTGTAATTTGCAGGAAGGTTTGGTGTGTCAGGGACAGTGTCATGATTATGAGTTGCGCGTTTTTTGTCAATGCGATGATCAGCCGCTGACGACACCAGCGCCTACTGAACAGCCACAAATTGGTTTGCCATGTGACTCACTCATAGCCGAGTATAAAGAGTATCCGGGAGATTGTCACAAGTTCCTGCATTGTCAGCCTACGACAGACGCCAAGGGTTGGACTTATGTGGAAAAGACTTGCGGTGATACGATGATGTTCAATCCGACGGTTTATGTGTGCGATCACATAGCAACGGTGCAGCAAATGAAGCCAAGCTGCGGTAAGGTGACACCGCCGCCGACGAGCGCAGAAGTGTCAAGTGAATGCCCGGAGGGCAAAGTGATGGCGGAGTGTGCAAATCAATGTGAATACACTTGTCACTATTATGGTTCGGTAAGTGTGTGGATGAGAGTGCGATGAATTCGATAGGCTCTGAGCGAATAAAATATACTTGCGCTCACACTCTTCATCTCTCTTTCACACTTTCTCTTCTAGATCTTACGCAAACGCGGCCTCTGCAAGCTGGGCGAACACTGCAAACCCGGTTGCGTGGATAAACAACGTCCCGATTGCATGGCGTTGGGTAAATATTGGCGTGATGAGAATACCTGCGTTGAAATGGATGATTGTCCTTGCATGGATAAATCGGAGAAATATGTACAGCCGCATATGCCTGTGTTGGGTGATGAAGAGGTTTGTCAGTGCATTGATAATGCGTACACTTGTATGCCAAATAAAGTGGTGGAGGAGACTACAGCGCGTAAGTATTGCTTTGGTGATTCAATATTGGATAAACAAAGCCTTTGGTAGAGGGTGAACGAGTGGCGAATCTATTCCGAGAAAGCTTATTTTGCCATCTCTAGAAGTTTCCCTTGAAATAAACCAAAGCTTTGAACCCGGTTTAGTTATGTTCTTAGCTAAGTAATAAACCATTTTCCCCTTCGGTGGGTTGTGAGACCTTTTCCGTAAGACCATTTTCGGTGATTAACAGAAGATTGATTCTCTTTAAATAAATTTCTCCGGAATTGAATTCAATCCGAGTCTCAACCCTAGTTTAATTCTTTTCTTAGTTAAGTCACACACCCATATTCATATTTCTCTTACTCCAGCACCCCTACTGACCACAGTCGAGGTGCCAGAATTCCATCCAGAGACAGTGCCACACACAATAGCACCACGATTGACTTGCGAGCCCGAACGGTGAGTTTTCAGCGCTCTTTTTTTCTTAGGAGCTTTTCAGTAATCATTTATATCCCTGCACAGACTTGTACCGCTTATACAGGGCGATGAACCTCTACCCGATAGCGCTTTCAATGCCAGCTCTTCACTGGGCCCGTACCATGCGCCCTACATGGCACGCCTACAGAGCAACAATCCAAAAACAAGTCTCGGCAGTTGGTCGCCGGGAATTGATGATCAAATGCAATATCTGCAGATAAGCTTCCCCGAACCGGAACCAATCTTTGGCATTGTAATGGCTGGTAGTCCTGATTTTGATAATTATGTGACGTTATTTAAGGTAAGTGAATGAATTAACTTGGCTGCGATTGTGGTGGGTTAATGTAACATGTTTGTCTTTTTCTGCCCCCTTTCAGCTACTCTACAGCCACGATGGCGAATCCTATCACTATTTAATAGACGAAACCGATACACCCCAAAAGTTCAACGGTCCCCTAGATTCGCGTACACCACAAAAAACACTCTTCCACATCCCAGTGGAGGCCAAGTCCGTGCGCGTTTATCCGCTCAAATGGCATGGTCGCATTGCAATGCGTGTAGAGTTGCTGGGTTGTGGTGAGCCACACACAACAACCACACCTGCCACAACGCCGACGACACCGGAGATCAAGCCGGAAAAGCTTGTGATGACTACACTTAAACCGATAATATGGCCTGGTGCTGGCAAGTGTGTGGATCGTATGGGCGTGGATGATGGCAGAATGCATGCACAGCAAGTGAAGGCGAGCAGCATTTGGACGTTGCCCAAGCCGGCGAAGAAACCGCGTCTCATAGATTTGCTAAAGCTTTCTTCGCCCGTTGGCTGGCGTCCGGTGGCCAATACGCCCAATGAATATGTGCAATTTGATTTCTTGGCGCCACGCAATGTTTCGGGTTTCATTACCAAGGGTGGGCCAGATGGTTGGGTGACCAGTTTTAAAGTGATGTTCTCGAAGAATAAGCTCATCTGGAACAAGGTGTTATTCTTCGATGGTCTACCCGAACAATTTCGTGGTAATAATGATGCCGACAGCGAGGTGGTAAATCATTTCCGTTCGCCAATACTGACGCAGTACTTCAAGATTGTGCCCTCGAAATGGGAAAGGAATATAAATATGAGGATAGAGCCGCTGGGTTGCTTTGAAACGTATTGTAAGTAGTGAAAGTGGGAGGTTAGAGGAACTCTACTCATTTTGTAATAATTCAATAATCTTATTCAAACAGTGGAGGTTAAGGAGGAGCTGCCAGAAATCGAAAAACCGCCACAAAAGTGCCAAATTTGCGATGGCGTGCCCGATGTGAATCTACCGGGTGATGAGTGCAAATGCAAGAACGGCTTATACTGGGATGGCCAGAATTGTGTGCAGAGTAATTTGTGTCCATGTGTGGATGAATATAGCACGTAGGTTTTCATTAAATTTAATATATCAAACTGTTCCCACTTTTTAATCCACATAATTCCTCTTCATAGCTATCCCATTGGCACCAAGTACGAGAATAAAGAATGTGAGGAATGCGTCTGCGTCTTGGGTGGCCACTCCAATTGCAAGCCCAAAAAGTGTCCGCCATGTGTAGAGACCAATTTGCGTTCGCTTGTTACACCCGATTGTTTCTGTAAATGTGAGCCGTGCCCGAAATATCAACGCATTTGTTCCTCGAGTGGTGATTGTATCCCGGAAATGCTGTGGTGCAATGGCGTGCAAGATTGCGCAGATGATGAGGACGAATCGTGTGAGAAAACGATTCTGATGACGCCACAGAAGAGTATTACACAGAACAAAAGTGAGTATGGGAACAGTTTAAAAAAAAAGCGAAGTTAGCGCAAAATTTATTGTAGCAAAAGATATAATTCTGAAAGAGATTAGTGGATGAATTTTATAGATGGGAACAGAGTAAAACTTTTGGGAACAGTTTTTTATATTGTGAACGATGTGACAACTGACCAATGATATTAGTTGAGCTAGGTTGATTAACGAATTTATGGTATATTATCAAGTTTCTGGGTAGGAATAGTTTGAATATATTAACTGATAACAAATTTTTTAATTGGGAACAATATCAAAATGAATGCTTATGATAGGTGAATCTGCGTGGAAATACAATTTGTAGCATTTTCCGTTTTTTTCGCATTTTTAGTGGGAACAGTTTGAAAATACTAGCCGAGAACAGGTTTTTGCTTTGGGAATGTAGTCCTCTTGAGTGGCCGCTGTGGTGCAGTGGGTAGAGTGCTCGCCTGCTATGCCAGAGGTCTCGGGTTCAAACCACGGTCCGAGCAAAACACCAAAACAATTTTTCTAATTAGTAAAAATCCAATTATTGGGTTTTTTAAGAGCAGCGGTCACCTTTCGGCAGTGGGCGGCATACCCTCCGAGAGTATTTCTGCCATGAAAAAGCTTCTCACAAAAAATGCATTCGCCGTTCGGAGCCGGCATAAAACTGTAGGTCCACCCAATTAGTAGGAAAAACAAAAAGGAGCACACCTCGAATTGGGAGAGAAGCTCGGCCATAAAACTCGTCAGAGTTATAATAGCGCCATTGTATTATTATTATTAATGTAGTCCTCTTATGTATACATACATATAAAATTATTTTCAATTTATTTTTATAAAAAGTATTTTATTTAGATGAACATTTTTATGTTTTTAATTCTTTGGAAGTTAAAATTGAATGAAAATTTTTGATATTTTCGTAGACAAAAATAACGAAAAATAACATTAACAATTTACATTTTAAATACAAAGTATTATTTAAAAAGGTATAATATTTATATGTATATATATAAATAATCCACTACATGTGAAATATAATAATTTTAGCTGTTTAAATATGCTAAAAATAAAATTTACGTAATTTTTAATGTCTTTGGCGCTGTTTTTAGTGGGAACAGTTTAAAATTAAGAGTTGTGGATAGTTTTTTTGCTATGCGAACAACATGAAGCCAAAAACCTGTTGTAGCTGAAATAGCTTAGAAATACCATATTTAGTATCTTTCATAATTTTTGGCGTGGGAACAGTTAAAAGATAGTCTGGCGAATTTTGATATCATCTAAAAGAATAGCATTGTAGTCATTATTTTAATTAAATCAAAATCCTACACAATCAGAGCAACTAACAGCGAATTCAATTCATAGCTGTTGTCATCAAATGCCCCGAACCTGAATGTCCACCGAATATGAAGTTAAAAGTCTCAGATAAGAAAGAGCGTAAGATGTCGCAAATGTTCTCCAAATCGTAAGTGGCACTCCTTCTCTCAAATAATTCATTTTACCACTATGTACTTAACTCTCTTGCTCTCCCTCTCTTTGCTTGCAGCTTCACTGATTTGGAAGCCATCGGCGACAACATGCTCAAGATCACTAAAACCAAAGTGGATGTCCACGAAACGCAAGAGTTCCTCAGTATGCCAACCGAAGAGCTGAGCCCCGTTGAGGAGGAGGAATGTGCCGAATTCACCTGCGTACCAATACCTATACGGGTGGTGACGAAGAATGAGACAAGCGTTTGTATGGAGCCGAAATGTCCGGAGGATTATGAGATCGAATTGGATATGTCAAATGCTAAGCCGGGCGAATGTCGCAAATATGCTTGTGTGCTAAAGCCCACAAAGGATGATAGCTGCGAGATTAGTGGCAAATTTATGACAACATTCGATGGCACCGAATTGAAGTATGAGCCGTGTAGTCATATAGTGGCGCGTGATATAAAGGGTTCCAATTGGGTGATAAGTGGTAAGTATGGTGGTGGGTTTTTGGCTAGAAGAGTGGGCGTAAATTTGTTCCTTAGATTGATTCGAAAGTTCATTAGTCATGCTTGGCCGAGTCCTCAAATAAAATTCTTAAAATATGAGTCTTTCGAAATTGCATCCAAACAATGGCTTCTATCAATTCTACTCCAAGCCTCATAAATGACTCTTATGTGATTCACAGAACTCTAATGAGTTTCAGTCCGATTTCCTTCAAAATAACGTCTACATCTATTTTTGATTAATTGTTCTATGACTCATATGAGTATTTTCTTAGACAAAAAAGGCTCACAGTATTCCAATGAAGTTTAAATTTTAACATGATTTTCCAATGATAACCAAATCTGATCTCCTAGAAAAACAAACCTAAAAAGTTTTTGTGGTTAATTGGAACTTATGACTCATAAGTGACCAATTGAGCATTTATAGAGCCAAAAAGCGTAATAATATTCAATGGGTAGCAAATTTGCTTTTTCGAAAAATTAAGCTAAATAACCAGTTGGATTAATTGTGAGCTATTACTCACAAATGACTCGCTGGAGTATTTCTTGAGTAAAAAAAAAACTTCAAGTGTGATAATCTAATTAGTTGTTGAGGTTAACTGTAACATATGACTCATAATGAATGACTCATTTGAGTGTTTCCTGAGCCGTAATGCTCCAATGAATTGCAAATGTGATTACCTAGAAAATAAATCTAAATAGATGTTGAGAATAATTGTAACCCATGAATCACAAATGACTCATTTGAGTATTTCTTGAGTCACAAAAGAGTCTTAATATTGCAATAAGATGCAAATGTGGTCTCCTAGAAAATAAATCTTAATAGTTTCTGGGGTTAATTTTATTTCATGAGTAAGAAAAGGGTCATAGTATTTTAATGAGCTGATTTAAATAGGATTCATGAAACTATCGTGAGTCGCATAAAAATAATCACATCAAATAATGAGTCAAATAAGAAATCGTATGGCTGCCATAAAAACTCAAATATCTTATTTGTTCTATCTCCTCTTTCATCACCATTCAGTGCAACTGACCTGCGAAGACGACTCACACAAAGTCTGCCACAAAATGGTCACAATCAAGGACATCGAATCCGCCGCTATACTCACCATAATGCCTAACATGAAATTGAATTTTAACGGCTTCGACTACACCGTCGCACAACTCATGAACTCACCCATTTGCAAGGCGGCCTTTGTCATCTCCCAACCGGGTCAGACGGTGTTGGTTGTGTCACGTAAACATGGCTATTGGGTGCATTACGATGACAATAATTACATGAAGATTGGCATTTCATCCAAGTATCGACGCACCGTAGATGGTTTGTGCGGCTACTATGATGGCGTGGCGGACAATGACAAGCGCATGCCAAATGGCTCAGTGACGCAGAATACGTTGAAGTTTGGCGACAGCTGGTACGACAAGAAGATACCGAAGCAAATGTGTTACCCGCAAGCGTGTCCATTTGAGTTGCAGAAGAAGGCGTTGGCGTTGTGTAATGCCATTAAGTAAGTTGAGGGGAGATGTGATGTGGAATAGGAGTGAGGGGGGTGGTGGGTTGGCTGTTATTTATATTTGCAACTATTATTTGTTAGCGCTGTTGTTGTAGAATTTTGGTTTTGTGCGCGCTTGCAATGTTGTAATGTCATCTAATTTTGTTCTCGCTCTCCTTCTCACTTTCTCCCTTTCGCTCCTTCTCTGCCTTTCATCGCCGCCCCAGGCATCCGGTGTTCGTTAAGTGCAACAAGGCGGTCAACTCTAAACAATTCATCAGCAAATGCATGGAGACCACTTGTGAATGCCTGCGGGCACATCCGGGCGACGACAACACTTGCAAATGCAATGCCCTGCAGGACTTTGTTACAAAATGTTTGACAACTAATCCGTATGCAGAGCTGGGCGTGTGGCGGGCGGTGCAGCAGTGTGGTGAGCAGATACAATTGAAAGTTTAATGTTTTTTTTGTTACTTTTTTGTTTTAATTTATTTTTTAAGTTCAATTTCAATTTGAAATTCACTGGCACTTTCATTTCCATTTTCAATTTCGAACTCAATTTCAGTTTCATTTTCACTTTCACTTTCAATTTTAATTTCAAGTTAAATTTGAACTTCATATTCAATTTGACTTTCACCTTTTCTTTCAATTCAATTTCACTTTCAATTCTAAACCTAAATCTTCTAAAACCAATTTTCTAAATTTCTGTTTCATTTCCACTTTCACTTTCAATTTTAATTTCAAGTTAAATTTGAACTTCATATTCAATTTCACATTCACTTTCATCTTTTCTTTCAATTCAATTTCACTTTCAATTCTAATCCTAAATCTTGTAAAACCAATTTTTTTCAATTTCTGTTTCATTTCCAATTTCTCTTCCATTTTCAATGTTACTTTCACTTCAATTTTTAATTTCACATTCAATTTAATTGAATTTCACTTTCACTTTCAGGAAGTTGAACGCTTTTAATTTTAATTTCAATTTCAAATTCAATTTCATTTTCAATTTTATTTTAACTTACATTCACTTTCGCCTTTACATTTTCAATTTCAATCTGCTTCACTTCAATTTAAGTTCCAATTTCAATTTCCATTTAGTTCAATTTCACTCCCACCTTCAACTTTACTTTCAATTTCAGCCCCAAATTTTCAAAACTTCTTTTTTTCACCTACAATTTTACTTTCATTTTCAATTTGTTTCTCATTTACTTTCAATTTCCCTTCAATTTCACTTTCAATTTCACTTTCACTTTCAATTTCACTTTCAATTTCACTTTCAATTTCACTTTCAATTTCACTTTCAATTTCACTTTCAATTTCACTTTCAATTTCACTTTCAATTTCACTTTCAATTTCACTTTCAATTTCACTTTCAATTTCACTTTCAATTTCACTTTCCATTTCATTTTTATTTTTATTTTCATTTTCATTTTCATTTCCATATTCATTTTCATATTAATTTTTATTTTAACTTTCACTTTCACTTTCAATCTCAATTTTTCTATTTTTAAATTTAGATTTTTCAAATCTCATGTCTTCATTTTTCCCTCCCCTAGAAATCGCTTGTCCTGCTCCGCTCATTCACTCCGATTGCTATAAACGTCGCTGTGAGCCCTCGTGCGAATCGGTGAATACGGATGATTGTCCCATAATTCCGGATGTTTGCTTCCCGGGCTGTTACTGTCCCGAAGGTACAGTACGACAAGGTAAAAAGTGCATAACGGTTGCAGAGTGTAAGGATTGCGTATGCAACTCCTTTGGCAAATCACAATTTTTCACCTACGACAAGCAGAATTTCCACTTCAATGGCAATTGCACGTATTTGTTGTCGCGGGATATAGTGTTGCCAGGGCAATATAATTTCCAGGTGGGGTTTTTGAAGTCATGAATTGTATAGTTGAAAGTTTATTTTTTGTATCTTTGCTATGACTCTTATATGACTCAAAAAATTTAAACGTGAGTCATAGTAATGAGTTAAAAATTTTATTTCCTACAAAATAACAATTAAATAATTTTTTTTAGCAAATTTTACCCTATGACTCATACATGACTCATGAGTAGTTTTTTACTCAAGAAAGAGTAATTTATCTTTGTAGCTATTATTTCTTATAGTAGATAATTTTTGCCTTTTAAACCTTTAAAGGTCTATGTCTCAATGGACTACTGCAATCGCTTGGGTTATGCCTCGAACTCTACGCAGGAATCTTGCATAAAAGCCTTCCACATCTTCAATGGCGATCATCTCATACACATTGAACGTCCCAAGTTTGGTAAGGTGCCCAGAATTTTGGTTGATGGCACGGAGGTGAAAGTACCTTTGAAGAAAACTTGGCTTAGCATGCGCGAGGTGAAGGGGAATGAAGTGCTTTTGTCGCTGCTGGAATCACATGTGGATTTGAGCGTGTCATACGATGATATGGCTTATGCGGTAAGTAGAGAGTATTATGAGAGGACTTGGGAAGAAACACTGCAATTTATCAATTGAAATCTGCCCTATCTTGTTTCACTTAGCTCGCCGTGCCCAGCATTAAGTACAGCGGCAAAATGGAAGGCCTATGTGGCAATTGCGATCACGATGCCAAAAACGACTTGCTCGTAAATCCCGCCAAAAAGAGCGACGATCAAAAGCCCAGCACCGATTTGGCAACTGTGCTACAAAGCTGGCAAGCCGATGAACCGAAATTGGGTAAGGAGTTGCAAGTCTGCACCACCGAAAGTAAACCCGAAGCCGAATGTGCGCCAACAACACCACCCGAAAAGGATCCTTGTCAGCTCTTCTACAATGATGAGGTCTTTGGACGTTGCAACACCATCATCGACCCGGCGAAATATGTCACCTTGTGCCAGAAGGAGCTCTGCAAACCCGATCGACAACAACAAAGCGAATGCAATTTATTGGCGGCTTATGCGCACGATTGTGCCAAGCAGGGCATTTGTGTGAATTGGCGTCGCCCCGATCTCTGTCCCTTCGATTGCCCCAGCGACATGGTTTATGAGGCTTGCGGTTGCGCGAAGACTTGTGACACCGTCAAATCGCTGCATGAATATGATGCAGTGAATTTGAAGACGGATAGGTTGGTGAAGACACTCGACACGAATGATATTTGCACGCCAGAGGAACGTTTCGAAGGTTGTTTCTGTCCGCGCGGGCGCGTTATGGAAAATGGTGAATGTGTGAAGGAGGAATCTTGCGTGAAGTGCGATGATTTGGTGCATGTGCCGGGCGAAAAGTGGCAAAAGGATAAATGCACGGATTGCGAATGCAGCTATGAGGGCAAGGTGGAGTGTGTGGAGCAAAAGTGTGTGGTTGAGGAGAATATTTGCGCGGAAGGTTTCATACCGAAGAAGATGGAGGCGCCCGAGCAATGTTGTCCACGTTATCGTTGTGTGCCGGAGCCGCAATTGCCAAAGACGAAATTGTGCTTGGAGCCGCTGATGCCGGTGTGTGGACCGGGACAGTTTAAGAAACAGAAGATGGGTGCCGATGGTTGTCCGCAGTTTATATGTGGTGAGTTTTTGGTTGGTGGGAAAATGGAACGTTAGTTAAATGTACTTTCACCACAGAGTGCAAGCCGAAGGAGGAATGCGAGCGTATGGAGCTGCCGCGCGCCCTCAAGCCCGGTGAGAAGATCGTGGAGGAACAACTTGGCTGCTGTCCGACGCAGGAGATTGTTTGCGATGTTGGTTTGTGTCCGTCGGCGCTGAAGGAATGCGCCGAACGCTTCTATGAGGTGGTGCGGAAGCAAGAGGTGGGGGAGTGTTGTCCAAATTACCAGTGTGGTGAGTATTATTTTCAATGAGAGGAAGAAGAAGTAAAAAAAGAGAAATAGAAATAGATAGAGAACATGAAGAAGAGGAAATAAGAAGACGAAGGAAGAAGATATGAGGAAGAAGAAGAAAAAATAAAGAAGTAATTAGGACGAAGATGAAAATAATAATAAGAAGAATAGAAAGCAAAAGGAGAAGATGATGAAGAGGAAAGAAGAAAAAATGCTAAAAAAGTTGGGGAAGAAAATGAAGAAAAATATAAAGGAAATCAATAAAAGTGGAACAAGTAGAAGAGGAAAAAAGAAGAAGAAGAAATTTTAGAAGAAGAAGAAAAAATTTGTTAAAATAAAATGAAGGAGAGGAAGAAGAAAAGGAAAATAAAAAGAAGAACCTGAAGAAAAAATAGTAAGAAATTGAGGATTAAAATGTAGTAGAAGAAATTGAAGAAGTAGAAATAGTGAGAAGTAATTGAAGAAGAGAAGAAGGAGAAAAAGAAGAAGAAAAATAAGTGCGAGTTTATTAAGGAGAAAGAGAATTAGAAGACAAAGAGGAAAAAGAAGAAGGTTTTAAGGTAATAGAATAAATTGAACAAGAGGGAAGAAGAAGAAGAAGAAGAAGAAGAAGAAGAAGAAGAAGAAGAATAAGAAGAAGAAGAAGAAGAAGAAGGAGAAGAAGAAAATAAATAAATTCGAGATTAAGGAAAAGAAGAAGACAAAAGCAAAGAAAAAGAGAAATAAACTCAATATTAGGAAAATTTATAAGAAGAAGACGAAGGCAAATCAGAAAAAAGGATGAATAAAAAAAAGAACTTGAAAAAAATTGTACTTCATTCCCTTCCCCAGAGCCACCCAAGGACATGTGCATCGTCGAAAACAAAAAAGGCGAAAAGTTCATCAAGCCCTTAAACGCCAAATGGCCACATCCCACCGACCCGTGCAAGCAAGAGATGTGCTCCTATGGTCCAAATGGCGGCACTCAAGTCATAATCACCACTGAAACATGCGATACCCGCTGCCCACCTGGCTTCGTCTACACGCCCTCACAATCGGCCACCAAATGTTGCGGCGAATGTGCGCAAGTTAAATGCGTTTTAGATGATCAGCTCTACGAAGAGGATGCCATATGGACGAGTCCCGATAATTGTACCATCTATAGTTGCTTGCGCAAAGGTGAAGTGTTGATTGTGTCATCATCGCAAGAGACTTGCCCAGATGTGAGCACATGTCCGGCTCACTTGCTGGTTGCTGCCGAGGGCGGTTGTTGTAAGCGTTGCAAAGCGGGGCCGATTGACGAGGAGCAGAGTAAGTCTTTTTTGTCTTGAGATATTTTTACTTAGTTAGTTGAGTGTCCACTTTATTTTCTAGAAAATTGCTTGCCTGTTTCACTGGCTGAGCCGTTGACTGTTGAGCTGATTGAGATTATGGAGCCGGGCGTTGGTAAATGTGTGAATAAGCAGCCGATACAAGGTTTTACAGACTGCGATGGCGCTTGTCCGTCGGGTTCGAAATATAATAAACGTAAGATTTTTGGTGTTTTGTGGTTTTTTTCAAGCTGAATAACTTAACATTTGTCCTTTAGATCTGGCAACACACGAAAAACATTGTCACTGTTGTAGCATAAAGGGTTGGAAATCCGTTACGGTGCCGCTTATTTGTGTGAACGGCAAGACGATTGAGCAAAAGGTGAGTTTGGATAGGGCGACTAAGGTGACTGAAGATAAGACAGAGACTGAGTATTATACTTAGATTGAAAGAGGGCGCCGAACTGAAGCTGGGATTGAAAATGAGAGAGGCGATGAGGCTGAGATTTAGACGGAGACTGAAAATGAGATTTAGAATGAGATTGAAGATGCGATTGAAAATGAGACAAAATTTTGATTTAGACTACTGCTGAGAATGAGATGGAGACTGAGTTTGATACTGTTATTGTTACTAGTAACTGTTTGGTGGTTACTGATTAATGGCAGCTGGATAGCGGTTACTGGTTACTTGTCACTGTTTACTATTACTGTTCTTTTATGAGCGAATAAATAAGAATAAGAAACTTGTTAGATACTGTTACTTGTTAGTTGTACCTTATTACTTGTTACTGTTACTTGTTACATATTACTTGTTACATATTACTTGTTACATATTACTTGTTGCATGTTACTTATTAGTTTTACCTTATTACTTGTTACTGTTACTTGTTACATGTTACTTGCTACTTGTTACCTTTACTAGTTACTATTACTTGTTACTTTTTTCTTGTTAATGTCATTGCTTACTGTTACTTTATACTGTTACTTTATACTGTTACTTGTTACTGGTTTCTTTTGTATCGCCTACTTTTACTGTTACTGTTATTGTTACTGCTACTTGTTATTGCTTTGAACCGCTTACCGCTTACTACTACTGTTACTTATACTTTTACTCTCTCAACAGGTGGACGTTCCAGCTAGCTGTGGCTGTAGCCCATGCGAAGAGAGTGCTGACAATGAACTTGGTGTTAAAATTGATGTTCGCATGAATACTTTATCCAATTTATTAGCCGGACAGTTTGCGACAATATGAAATGTTACTTAATGTAGCTGAGAAAAGAACAAATTTTAAGCTTTTTAATTTTAAGCTTCTACAACGAAAATCGAAATTGTTGTCTGTGAATAAAAAAAAAAATAAAAATATTGTACAAACTATTCTTATCCTTTTAAATTCATCAAAGTAAAACATTAGCTATTTTTAAGATGCCAATTTTGCCGCAGTTAATAATTCATAGGCTACACTGCTCATTGCAGGTGTGCTATTAAAATAATTGCTGTCATATGGGAGTGGGTATGAAGTGCCTTCTGAGAAAATAAGCTGTTGCTTGTACATTCTGTGAGTCTCTTTACATTAAAAGCAGCAAGTCTCTTTAAGCTTCTTCTTTAAAGCTTTTCTGTTTTTTTTTCTTCTTTTCTTTGCTGAGTCTTAAGTGTTATTAGTTTGCTTGCTGTACGAGCATTGGTCATAGCCTGTGGGGTTAAGTACTCGTATCCTAGTAGCCTTTTAGCATTTGCCTTCAACTTTACGAGCGCAATTGCTGATTTATTGCCGCGTCTGTCCAAGTCCAAGTAATCGAAGTGTCGTAAAATGGATTGCAAGCAAAACAAGTAGGCAATGATTTGAAGGAAGTAAATGTGTATATGTTTGTTTGTATGTATATGTGTCTGTAGTTTTGTATATGATTTTGTTTTGCGTTTCATGAATATTCGAAGCAGACTATTTTTGCTTGGTTGTCAGAAGCTTAACTCTTCTGTTTTTCGAGGCTTAAGTTTATAAGCTCACTTGTTTGCTTGTTTATTTATGTATAAAATATTTGTATATAGTTGATGATACATATGTTTATATTGATTGCAAAAATACAAAAAAAACATTAATAATTTCGAATTGTAATTTTATTAAACTGAAATGAAAATTCTGATGTTGAATTTTATTTTTCTATACTTTAATTGTAATCTTCTGAATTTTAAATGAAAGTTTAAATTTCGAGTTAAAAATTGCTGAATTTAAATAGCAGTTGTAGAACTGGAGTTGCAATTTTTTGAGCTTGAGTTGTAATCTTCTGATCTTAAGTTGTAATTCTCTGAACTTGAATTGTAATTTTCTGATTGAATAGTAATTCTCTGAGCTTGAGTTGTAGTTTTCTGATTTTAAGTTCTAATTTTTTGAACTTGAATTGTAATTTTCTGATTGAATAGTAATCATCTGAGCTTTAATTATAATTTTCTAGATTTGAATTGTAATTTTTGAGCTTGAATTGTAATTTTCTGAGGTCGAATTGTAATTTTTTAAGCTCAAACTGTAATTTTCTGATTGAATTGTAATTTTCTGAGTGTAATTGTATTTTTTAAGCTTGAGTTGTAATTTTTTTAAATTGAATTGTAATTCTCTGAGCTTGAATTGTAATTTTCTAGATTTGAATTTTACTTTTTTTTTATCTTGAATTGTAATTTTCTGAGGTTGAATTATAATTTTCTGAGCTCGAATTATGATTTTCTGAGCTAGAATTGTAATTTTCTGAGTATGAATTGTAAGTTTTTGAACTTGGGTTGTAATTTTCAGAATTTGAGTTGTAATTTTTTTAAATTGAATTGTAATTCTCTTGAATTGTAATTTTCTAGATTTGAATTGTACTTTTTTTAAATTGAATTGTAGGTTTTGAGCTTGAATTGTAATTTTGGAAATTTGAATTGTAATTTTCTGAGGTCGAATTGTAATTTTTTGAGCTCAAACTGTAATTTTCTCATTGAATTGTAATTTTCTGAGTGTAATTGTATTTTTTAAGCTTGAGTTGTAATTTTTTTAAATTGAATTGTAATTCTCTGAGCTTGAATTGTAATTTTCTGAGTATGAATTGTAAGTTTTTGAACTTGGGTTGTAATTTTCAGAATTTGAGTTGTAATTTTTTATTTTCGAATTGTAATTGTAATTTTTTAAGCTTCAGTTGTAATTTTTTAAACTTGGAAACAAAATTCTGTGCTTCAATTTCAATTTCGTGAGTTCAAATTATAATTTCTTTAATTTGAATTGTAATTTTCTGGTTTTAAGCGGAAATATGTGTAGTTCGATGTTTTGTTTTGAAAGCACAGGTATTTTGAGTGCATTAGTGATTGAAGATGAACATTTGCAGCAGGGCCGTGCGCACGGGGGGGGGGGGGGTTTTGGGGGTTAAAACCCCCCCATGACCAAATCTAAGTTGCAATGATTTTGCAAAAATTTTCAAAATACAGTTTATAAATTTTGCATTGAATCTTGACTCATAATTTTTGACAAAATTAGTTACAATAATTTTACGGAAGAAGAAATTGGTGAAAGTTGCAAAAAATAAGGTTGGCCAATACATAAGTTCGGCACTTTGAATTGCACTTGGAGCTTTCCGAAATTACAAAGTTGTGTAGCATATGTTCGTTTGGCATTTTTAAAAAAATTGTACTGATAACAAAAAATGTTCATTTTGTGAAAACAGTGAGCAGTTTCAATTAACAAGTACTGTAAACAGTGCACGGAAAGAAATTTGTATACTTGAATCAAGAAAAATGCTTTCTTGAATTCAATTTAGAAAATTTTTAGGAAAATAAGAAAAATTTACTTAATTATTACTGGAAATAAGAAATTGAGTTTTCCAAAAATGAGACAATTATTTTCTTATTCAAGAACACTAACAAAATCTATAGAAAAAAAATATAAAAAAAAAAAATGTTTAAATAAATAAGAACATCTTTTCTTAAAATCTTTTTGCTAATATCAAGAAGAATTTAAGAAAATTGTGTTTCGACGAATTGGAACAACAAAATAAAGCGAAAAAAATGTAAAATAAATAAGAAAACGTTTTCTTGAGCGAAGTAAAATTTTTCTTGCTGAATTTGCATTTCCAAAGTTACATGTATTTTTTTAATTTGCCATCCGCTTTGCATATTTCTGAATATTTTTGCAATTCTCAAATTGTTAGTGAAGCATTTGGTATAAGGAGTTCACTATTTGCATCTTCATTTATATTAAATAAAATGTTGTCATTTCAATAAACAAGTCCTAGGAAAATACTAGTTGACTAATTATGGTTTTCTAATCCCTCATGATTAGTTTTAATTTTCCTTATTTTTTACGTTTTTAATATTTTTAGAAAATATTTACT
Organism: Urophora cardui; assembly: GCA_960531455.1. Taxonomy (NCBI): domain Eukaryota; kingdom Metazoa; phylum Arthropoda; class Insecta; order Diptera; family Tephritidae; genus Urophora; species Urophora cardui. The sequence continues at coordinate 133,602,213 of OY482673.1, read as the reverse complement.
TAATTTAATATTTAATATTTTCTTACTAACTTAAGCTCGTATAAGAAAAGTTTTACTTGCAACAAAAAAATAATTTCTTAATTATTTATTTCAAAAAACAAGAAAAAAACACTTACCCTAAGTAAATTATTTCTTATTTATTTAAAATTCAATTTTACTTGAAGCAAGAAAATGTTTTCTCATTTATTTAAAATCCAATTTCACTTGAAGCAAGAAAATTTTTTCTTATTTATTTAAAAGCCAATTTTCTTGGATTTTCTTGATATTAAGAAATTATTTTCTAAGTTCAAAATCAAGTCTAATTTTTCTTGTCTCGGCATTGATCCTAGTAAAAAATTCTTTCCGTGTACTATTCAGGACCTGGTTAACTAGGTTTTGATGAATCATAATGAGTTCAGAAAAGTTAGAGAACATTTAAATTTATGGTGTATGGGTCTGGATATCTGTTTCAGCAAATATGTTTATCTTAGCGAAAAATGTATGCGAATGCAAACCAAAATTAAAAACCCCCCCAAGGCTAATTCCTGCGCACGGCCCTGATTTGCAGAGTTTCGGTCAAAGTTTCGGATATTTCGTAAATTTTCGATTCTTAAATTCGTCTTTAAATCTCTTCGAAAAACTTTAATTTGCCAAGAAGTAGTAGCATGTGCATATTATTATGCCGGATCATTGCAAATTTAAATGTAGGGTTCAATCATATTTCATATCCCATGCTTTTTTGCTATATTTTCCATCACCTTTCTATCAACTTTATTTTCTAAGCTTTTTTTCTCACACACATACCTTTTCTTACCAAAAAAATAAAAAACAGGACCATCAAATTTTCACTTATCGCTCATATCGCATTTACCTTTCACTGCAATTGCCACTTAAACACCGCCCAACGCCATAAAATATCAAACTCCCATATGCAGAAAGATTGAATTGAATATTATCGCCCATCAGCAGCAATAGTCATAGCGCTGGAAGTTAGCCAAATGCACAAACGAATTTGTGAAATGCAAAAAAGGCATAAAAAAGTATATAGGTATAAGTGGCTCTAGAGGCAATAAATACTACATAGGAAAAAGAAAATCATAAATGTGCTACAAATTGTATGTACGAGCATGTAAATGCGGTGGCAGCACAAAAAAAATGTTGCCTACTTTCCGGCGTCTAAATCCAGCGCGGCTCGTTCGCTCGCTCATTTGCCATACAAAATATTTTTTTTTGCGCCGATTTGCATATGGGCGCGTTTATACAAGCCATAACTCTTCACAAGAAATGAAATATATGAAAAATTAATGAGGATTATAAGGTCGATTGAGTGCATGTACATTAGATATTGCCGTTTTTTTTTTTCAAGGAGATAATGTGTTGTAAATATTTTATGTAGTAGATTTTTTTGCGCCGGAAGAGGTGCTTAAAATATGTGAGTGCAATGTGAATGAGTAATAAATAACTTTTCTTGCGGTTAGAGTAGGGTTGAGCGTGTAAGAAATGAAAAAAAAGAAGTAAAGCTCTAGAAATTAATCTATGTAGAGCAAAGGTAAGCGTATGTGGTGCAACATGGTGTATGAGTAACACTTTCATTGGGTACCTATTGCAATGAATGGTTTTTTTTTTTTGAAAAATTAAACATATATGAAAAAGGGTTAAAATTCAAATCGCAGCCAAATACAATATCCAGGCTCTAAAATTTGACGCGCATTAATTCTGTAGAACATTTGAAACAATTATCTTGCTCATACTCGTAAAAGCGTCTGTTTGACACTTTTTTTGGGTATGCGCAAAAATTTTCATAAAAAGAACCTAAAAGACCACAGCGAGGAAAAAAGCAAATATGACGCCTGGAAATATGCAAACAATTTTTATATATTTTTTCAGGATTTCTCTTAACTTTTTCTCTCCTCAATTTCCACCCCTCATTTTTTTAACTTTCTCTTACCTTTTTCTCCCCCTCAATTTTTTATGTTTCTCTTTGAGTGCATGTAAAGCAATGATAAGTGTTACACTTAAATCAATATTGAGGCCAGCAACAGCAATGACAACAACAACATAACAGCAACAGCAATAACAGCGAACAGCGGACGAGCAAACAAGTGCACTTGAGCTGCAATAGCAATAATGTTTATAAACCTAAGCAATAGCAACATAAAGTAGACAGCGAGCAAACAAGTGCAACACATGTAAAAGAAATAAAAAAACAACATGAGAAAAAAAAAACAAGAATAACAACAACAACAAAAACGATAAGCAGACCACATGAGCATTCCATAATTTTCCGCATGTGAAAAGGAATAGAAAGCGGCAGCAAGAGAAAGAAGCAGCAGCAATAAATATTTATGCAACAGCGGCAAGTGTGCTTTTGCAACAGATATAATAACAACAAAAAAAAAAAAGAAAAAAAAAAAACAAGAACTATAGCATAAAAAATGTGGCTTTATTTACAACACTTACTACATGTATGCACATTTGCCTTTATATGTGTATGCAACTGCAATAAGAGAGCATGCAGAGCAATAATATTTACAACAACAACAATCAACTAACGAATAAACTAAGCAATAATGACAATAATGTTTTGTAATAATGACGATAAAATGTTGTGTGTGGATGCTCAAGCTTCAACTTAATGCAATGCAAATATTGTTGGTAATCATGAGCGAATAAGCAATTGCATAAAATGATGTTTAGTATGTACGTATATATAGAAGGCGAGTGATGCAGAGTAAAGAGATATGAGTATAAATACATAGAACATACAAAACGAAATGTTTGAAATGCAAAAACGGAGCTTGAACTCATAGAAACATACATATATGTATATGCACTTATTATCTGCATCCTTATATGTATCCCTTAGCAAAAACGTTCCCTCTTCAGACAACAAACGCCAAGTGGCTGCTCCTCAAGCCTTTTTTCACCCTTTTTATACCTTTCATGAGAATGAAATGGTATTATAACTTTGTGCCGAACATCAAATCTTGAAAGTACTAGAAGGAGGCGTGACAGACACATCAATATATATACCGATATAATCAGAATCATGAGCTGAGTCGTTTAAGCCATGTCCGTCTGTCCGTCCGTCCGTCCGTCCGTCCGTCTGTGTGAACGCAAACTAGTCCCTCAGTTTTTGAGATATTTGATTGAAATTTGGAACACGGGTGAGTTTTGATGCTCAATCGATCATTTGTCGGAATTGGCCGAATCGGACCACTATAACATATATCTCCCATACAACCGATTGTTCAGATATGTACATTTTGGGATATAACTTCTCCATTTTAACAGATAATGACGTGAAACTTTAAAGTACTTGTACCCATATCGGCCCAAATAGAGTTAGCGAAAATTGTCAAGATCGGACCACTATAACATATAGCTGCCATACAACCGATTGTTCAGATATACACATTTTGGTATATAACTTCCCCATTTAAACAGCTAAAGACATGAAATTTTGAAGTATTTGTACACATGTTGGCCTAAAGAAGGTTACCGAAAATTGTCAAGATCGGACCACTATAACATATAGCTGCCATACAATCGATTGTTCAGATATACACATTTTGGTGTATAACTTCCCCATTTAAACAGCTAAGGACATGAAATTTTGAAGTATTTTTACAAATGTTGACCTAAACAAGGTTACCGAAAATTGTCCAGATCGAAGCACTATAACATATATCTCCCATACAACCGATTGTTCAGATATGTACATTTTGGGATATAACTTCTCCATTTTAACAGATAATGACGTGAAACTTTAAAGTACTTGTACCCATATCGGCCCAAATAGAGTTAGCGAAAATTGTCAAGATCGGACCACTATAACATATAGCTGCCATACAACCGATTGTTCAGATATACACATTTTGGTATATAACTTCCCCATTTAAACAGCTAAAGACATGAAATTTTGAAGTATTTGTACACATGTTGGCCTAAAGAAGGTTACCGAAAATTGTCAAGATCGGACCACTATAACATATAGCTGCCATACAATCGATTGTTCAGATATACACATTTTGGTGTATAACTTCCCCATTTAAACAGCTAAAGACATGAAATTTTGAAGTATTTGTACACATGTTGGCCTAAAGAAGGTTACCGAAAATTGTCAAGATCGGACCACTATAACATATAGCTGCCATACAATCGATTGTTCAGATATACACATTTTGGTGTATAACTTCCCCATTTAAACAGCTAAGGACATGAAATTTTGAAGTATTTTTACAAATGTTGACCTAAACAAGGTTACCGAAAATTGTCCAGATCGAAGCACTATAACATATATCTCCCATACAACCGATTGTTCAGATATGTACATTTTGGGATATAACTTCTCCATTTTAACAGATAATGACGTGAAACTTTAAAGTACTTGTACCCATATCGGCCCAAATAGAGTTAGCGAAAATTGTCAAGATCGGACCACTATAACATATAGCTGCCATACAACCGATTGTTCAGATATACACATTTTGGTATATAACTTCCCCATTTAAACAGCTAAAGACATGAAATTTTGAAGTATTTGTACACATGTTGGCCTAAAGAAGGTTACCGAAAATTGTCAAGATCGGACCACTATAACATATAGCTGCCATACAATCGATTGTTCAGATATACACATTTTGGTGTATAACTTCCCCATTTAAACAGCTAAGGACATGAAATTTTGAAGTATTTTTACAAATGTTGACCTAAACAAGGTTACCGAAAATTGTCCAGATCGAAGCACTATAACATATATCTCCCATACAACCGATTGTTCAGATATGTACATTTTGGGATATAACTTCTCCATTTTAACAGATAATGACGTGAAACTTTAAAGTACTTGTACCCATATCGGCCCAAATAGAGTTAGCGAAAATTGTCAAGATCGGACCACTATAACATATAGCTGCCATACAACCGATTGTTCAGATATACACATTTTGGTATATAACTTCCCCATTTAAACAGCTAAAGACATGAAATTTTGAAGTATTTGTACACATGTTGGCCTAAAGAAGGTTACCGAAAATTGTCAAGATCGGACCACTATAACATATAGCTGCCATACAATCGATTGTTCAGATATACACATTTTGGTGTATAACTTCCCCATTTAAACAGCTAAAGACATGAAATTTTGAAGTATTTGTACACATGTTGGCCTAAAGAAGGTTACCGAAAATTGTCAAGATCGGACCACTATAACATATAGCTGCCATACAATCGATTGTTCAGATATACACATTTTGGTGTATAACTTCCCCATTTAAACAGCTAAGGACATGAAATTTTGAAGTATTTTTACAAATGTTGACCTAAACAAGGTTACCGAAAATTGTCCAGATCGAAGCACTATAACATATATCTCCCATACAACCGATTGTTCAGATATGTACATTTTGGGATATAACTTCTCCCTTTTAACAGAGAATGACATGAAACTTTAAAGTACTTGTACCCATATCGGCCCAAATAGAGTTACCGAAAATTGTCAAGATCGGACCACTATAACATATAGCTGCCATACAACCGATTGTTCAGATATACACATTTTGGTGTATAACTTCCCCATTTAAACAGCTAAGGACATGAAATTTTGAAGTATTTGTACACATGTTGGCCTAAACTAGGTTACCGAAAATTGTCAAGATCAGACCACTATAACATAGAGCTCCCATACAACCGATTCTTCAGATATACACATTTTGTCCTATAACTCCTCCATTTAAATAGCCCAGACACCATTTTTTCTAATAAATCGTTCCATAAATAACCCGCAAAATTGAAATTATAAATTATACTAAATCAGTTTATGTACAACATACATAGGTAGCTTTTCATTTCCCCACTCATGAAAGGTATGAAGTCTTCGGTACGGCCGAAGACAGCCGCGCTCTTACTTGTTTTCTTTGCAAAGCTTTGCTAGCGCAGCATCTGTCTGCTACTTGCAGCTGTTGTCAATATTTTTTAAGATTGAATTTAACCAAACATAGCTGCTACAATCGATTGCGATTTAACTCTCATATATTTGAATTGTTGTTTGTTTTTGCTGTGTTATTTGCCCCCCAATGGAGTTGAACTTGTGTAGGTAGCAAAAATAACTGCGAGCTATACCACATATGTGTCACTCTCATATTGTAGTTTAATTGAAAATTTTCACAGTAAAGCCAAATCATAGTATTGATACCCAGCAGTATTTATCATCTGGAAAACAGCACATATTTCCTACTGAATATTCAGTAGAGATGTAGTTCTAAAATCTGAACTTTCCATTTCGTTTTTATATAAAGGTGGCGTCAAAAATCAACTACCTAAAAACTGCAGAAAGAGAAGGGAGAGTTTCTGTATGAAAAAAGGCCTGAATACGAAGGGAGAACTTCCATAGCATATACTTCAATACACCTGATGGCTTCACTTCGTGTTCAGTTATTTTTTCAACAATGAATTTTGAACTCAGTTTCAGGTTATTTTTCATACTGAATATTCTACTGAATATGCACCTCCCCAGAAGTATTTATCAGCTGGAAAACAGCACATATTTCCTACTGAATATTCAGTAGAGATGTAGTTCTAAAATCAGAACTTTCCCTTTCGTTTTTATATAAAGGTGGCGTCGAAAATCAACTACCTAAAAACTGCCGAACGAGAAGGGAGAGTTTCTGTATGAAAAAAGGCCTGAATACGCAGGGAAAACTTCCATAGCATATATTTCAATGCACCTGATGTCTTCACTGCGTGTTCAGTTATTTTTTCAGCAATGAATTTTGAACTCAGTTTCAGGGTATTTTTCATACTGAATATTCTACTGAATATGCACCTCCTTACCTCAAATACTGTTGGGTATTATGATATTTCTACCACATGTGTGTCTGAGGCATATATGACTTTAATGTTGTTGAAAAGCAATGTAAGCAAAATTTTGTTGCATATTTCAAGGCGTTATATTTTAGTTTTTCCCTTCTTGTGGCCTTTTATATGCTTTGTAGAAAAATTTTGTCTAAGCATATCCATAGTGAAATTTTCCGACGCACAATTTTCTAATACATTTTAATCCGCTAGCGGCTATCCAAATGCTACTTTTTGCACATTAACCGAAAAATGTATCAAAAAGTCACTTTTGTGCGCGAGATAATGGTTTCAAATGTTCTACAAAATTGTTGCACGTCAAATTTTACTATTAGTGTCTGAACATTGTATTTGGCTTCGATTTGAATTTTAACGCTTTTTTTTCAGTTTTAGTTTTTTCTAGAAAAGCATTCATTGATACTAGAGTGCTGCCTACTGTCGAAACTCGACAGTTTTTCTAGAAGTTTTCTTATGACTAAGGTGCAACTATATTTTTTGTATACCTAATTGTTTGTTGTTATTGTCACTGTTACTATTTTGTTGTTGTTCCTGTTGATGCTGCTCCTTTTGTTGTTACTTTCACTGCTACTATTTTGCTGTTGTTGTTGTTGGTGTTGTTGTCGTTAATCGTTTTCATAATTCTTCTACCTACTTCTTTCTTTCTGTTTCTGCTCTTTTCTTTCCTTAATTTCTTTCCTACTTATTCTTTCTTATCCTTCTTATTACTTGACCTTATGTTTTTGTTGTAGTGCTTTTGCTACCCTTTTACGTTTCTACTTCTTTGAAACCACATCCAGCCAAACATGTTCACAATTGCATGGTAAGTTTTGTGAACACGCATAAAATCACCTATTCATGTGCATCTGTTGTGCTCAAAAGCATGCAACAACAACCACACGGCAATTTTCCAACGACGATTGTGGACGTATTTTCCAACCAATTTTCATGAAAATTGGCGCAGTTCTATTTGAGAGCAATACCTTTCTAATGATGTTCTTCATTTTAAAATCGGTTCATTAGTTTCGAAAGAGAAGATGGAACAGTATTTATGTTAGCGTATTAATAATATAGAAGAATAGAAGATACCTCAATGAACTTTCTTAAAATAACAGTAAAAACCCGTATTGTTGTTGTTGTCGTTGCTACTTTTTTTCTTAATTCCTCTACGTAAATGAATTTCCTTAAAATAAGGGTAAAAAACCTTACTGTTGTTGTTATCGTTGTTTCTAGTCTTCCTAATTGCTTCTTTCTATTTCTCGACGGTCTTTTTCCCCCTTTCTTTCCTACTTTTTCTTTTTTATTCTACTTATTCCGTCTATTTCTTTTTGTTATAGTGCTCTTCTCATTGTCACTGCTAATATGTTGTTGTTTTTGTTTGTAGATGTTGTTTTTGCTGTTATATTTGGTGTGGTGTTGTTGTTGTTACTCGCCCTAATAATTCTTCTAACTACATACATACATACATATGTACAATATATGTACATAATTGTCTCATTCTATTTCTACTTTCTTTATTTATTATTTCTTATCCTACTTATTCTTTGTCTTTATATTTTTTTGTAGTGCTTTTGCTACCTTTTTACGTTGCTACCTACTTCTTTGAAAGTATACACCACATCCAGCCAAACATGTTCAGAATTGCAAGGCAAGTTTGGTGAAAACGCACAAAGTCAGCTACATATGCTTGCGCATTGAGGCAGCTCTGTTGTGTGCAAAAGCATGCAACAACAACCACACGGCAATTTTCCAACGACGATTGTGGACACATTTTCCAACCAATTTTCATGAAAATTGGCGCAGTTCTATTTGAGAGCAATACCTTTCTAATGGTGTGCTTAGTTTTAAAATCGGTTCAGTAGTTTCGACGGAGAAGATGGAACAAAATTCATGTTGGCGTATTAATAATATAGATACCCAATTAAAGTGTTACTCATACGCCATGTTGCTCCGCAAGCGCTTACATTTGCTGAAGAAACATGCTCCTTTCGGTTGTGCTTTTTTTTATGCTTTTATTTCCTTTCTGATATTCTTTTTTCTTGACTTTTCTACGAAACCAAATTTTTGATGTGTAAACATCTTTGCTGTAGCTACGAGTAATTTCGAAAAACAGGTAAAGTTTACGCGTAAACATGTAAATGCGTAAACGAGTAAACATGTAAATGCGTAAACCGTAAATGACCTTGGCATTGTCGGTGGCAGGTAGGTAGCTAGGCATGTACTTACAAATGCTTGCATGCATAGTCGTGCAAATGCAAATATCGCTTCGCTTCGCTTCGCTTCGCTTCGTTGCTGTTGTTGTTGTTTTCTGCAACAATGCGACAAATAGGCAAAATAAAAAGGGCCAACCTGTTTGAACATGTCAGAGCTGTAAACTGATTGAATCAATGTCGATTTCATTCATTCATAATTCTTTTCAAAAAAGTGAGTGCCTGATTCTAAATATTGAAATCGGTTTTCAAAAAGATTTTAAATTTCCAATAAAAAATTCAATGAGTGTGATTTTGAATGCGGGGAAACCATTCAGTAGGGAATGTGAATGTGAATGGGATGAATTGAATCAGTTTTCTTAATTCAATAGCAGAGGGGCCAAGCCAAGTTATAGAGGTTAGGGGAACAAAATTTGAACCGAGGGGTAAGAAACAGTCGTGTACTTATATGTTTCTTTTGCATATGTGTTTGTAAATAAGAGAGCATGGCAGAGCTTTAATCTAGGTTGCCAGATATGGAGAATCCACCCATTTTAAGGGATTTTCGGAAACATTTAGGGATAGATTTTTTCGTGTGGATATTTGTTTGAAATTAGTTAAAGCGTGTATATAACAATTTAAATTAATTTTTCTTTGAAACCTGTAGTGAAGTTTGAACTTCGGAATAAAAAAAAATATTTTATTGTATAAGCTTGCCAAATTTATAGCAAATGTGGTATTTATGATTGAAGGTCCGGTTATATTTGCATAGCAGAGCAGCGCACAAGAACTGTCACATACGAAATTTGATTTCTGTGTTATGTGCTATGCGATTTGACATTTGGCAACACGAATATGCGAAGGGTTCCACGCAAGGCTAATTTATACAGGTTAACTTACTAAACAGCTGATTTTTGCCTTTTTCTACTTTTCTCATTTTAATAATGGTGCTTATGACAAACTTATGTCAATTTACGAGCATATTTCAGTTATTTTTCGGGCATACTAGGAAAAAATAAAAGTCACATTTTAAATGTTATTATTTGACTGAAAAAATAAAAGTCAACTTTTAACAGTTATAGTTTGCCGAAAAAAATTTAAGTCAAAAAATAACTTTTTGATCGTAACTTTTATCATAAAAGTCATAACTGGTTGGGTCCCTGATTTCTACAAAGGCGAACTATGATTTTGGCAGAAGCACCACAGAATACATAAACAATTTACATGGAGTGTGTAGGTATGTACGAATGTCGGGATGCGAAAACCTTTATCATTGAACCATAGTTGCACGGCTATGCGAAGTATAATCAGCTCTTTGCGCTATATGTTATGCTCTGCCCTGCTTTGCTATGCTATGCAAGTATAACCGGGCTTTGATAGTACGACATAAAATCAATATTTCACAAATTAGTTGGAGAAAATTACGGTGGGTAAAGTTTTCTTCCTGAAGAAAAATATATGAAAAATATTGTAGATACATTTTGTCTTTGAATTTTGTTTATTGTGATTTTATTTGTTTACTATGTACATATGTATATACATATTTCAAATGTTGCATTAGTTACATAAATGAAAATGAAAATGAAAATCGAGATATTTCGTATGATAGGAGAGATTTTTGGGGAATACCATAGAAAATGGAGTATTATTTCTAAAAAAATGGGCATTCCTTTTGTATCTCAGCCTGCACGCCATTGGCTATTTCTTTTGAAGTTTAAAAAATATTTTTTATTTTTTTAGAGAGGAATTTAGGACGCTCAAGTTCAGGAATAAGGAGACATTAGATACCCGCCTGTGGAATTTAATAACAAGGAAGGACTACATACTTAAATACATGTATGGAGAAATGTCTAGCTGAGTTATTCACAGTGTACATAAATATGTACATACATATGTATATGTATTTTACTCGTACTGGGTAATATTGGAGGTAGCTATTGTTGATTTTTCTAACTTTTTATTTCGATTTGAACAAAAAATGAAACCATAACTATATAAAAGACAATATGAGAGCGAAAGATTAAATTGCAGGTAACTTCATAAATTTATCTATCCAATAAGTGGAAAAAGAAATTGAGAAAACGAAAATATACTTAGCGGCATGCTAAAGGGAGTTGTAAAATTGAAGGCTATATGAGAAATCATTTAAAATATTAAAATCGATCAAAATATTTACCATCCTCACATATTGGTCAATATACTGTATACGTGAATATCTTAGCTAGATATTTCTCCATATATCGTCGCTTGAATAATGAAACAACATGTATAGAGGAGCCATACATTATGTTTTTTCATTATTCAAACGAAAATATCGACGGCTGAGAATAAGATCGCCCTATTTCAAAAATTGTTTCAAAAACGCCCTATTCCAAAAATTGCTTGAATAACGCCCTATTTCAGATTTGGCTTCAAAAACGCCCTATTTCAGAATTTGTTTCAATAACGTCCTATTTCAGACAATTATTCAAAAGCGCCCTATTTCACAGAAATATATATGAAATTTTCTCTGAAATAGGGCGTTTTTGAAGCAATATCTGAAATAGGACGTTGTTCAAACAATTTTTGAAATATGGCATTTTTGAAACAATTTTTGAAATAGGGCGATCTTATTCTCAGCCGTCGATATGTTGTAGTTTTCCCTTGCAATGAAATCTCACAGGTGGGTATTTAAAGATTATATGTTTGCTTGACTCCCAAAAAAATTTTTTATAGTCAAACTTCAAAAATCAAATAAGGCCACCAAAAAAATATTTCAGGGGGGGCCTTGATTTTTTTCGAATATTTATGTTCACCATATTTATACATATCGTCCATGCGAATAAAAAAACAGTTATGTAAATTTTTAGGAATCCTGCAATCGCTCATATTTGAATACATATGTAAATGTTTGAACGATGGCTGAATATAAGTAAATATGTACCCAAAATCACAGTTAAAAATTTAAATATCGAAGAAAAATTTACATTTGTAAATATACAAGGAAAAATTCCTTATAAAATGAAAAATAAAACAAAATTTATGGAAAAAACTTCTTCGTAAAAAAGGTACAGAAATCGGGGAATAATAAAGCACCACATTCAATTTTCAGTAGTATTAAAAATTAATGTGGAAATCCCTAAATTTCTGAGGGGGATGGAACCCCCAGAAAAACCCCCGAATGCGTATGTGCCTAGTAGTACATATTTGTGTAATGGATTTAAGAATGAGCACAGTGTGACAAAATCAATAAAATATTCTTAATATAATTTAAACATTTTTTATTTGAAAATAAAAATATTTTGTTAATTCATATTTTGAATGAACTGATTTTAATATATACATTTTATATGTACATATATTAACGAAATTCAAAGAATAATGAAATAACATGACAGGAAATAAACATTAAAAATGTCATTTTCGTTACCTTTTTTTCTTTAGCTCCTCTTTATTAGGAGATATTTTCTTTGCTACAGCTATTCGCATAATATCTCCTACATTGGTATCAGAAAGTAAATTCCTCAGCTTAATTTTTTATTAAAATTTACTAATTTTATTTTATTTTAATTAATGCACATTTTGTATAACACCAAGTGGCCGCTGTGGTAAAGTGGGTAGAATGCTCGCCTGCTATACGAGAGGTCTCGGGTTCAAACCCCAAATGCCAAATAATTTTCTAATTGATTAAAGCGCAATTATTGGGTTTTTAGAAATAGCGGTCACCTCTCGGCAGTGGGCGGCATATTCTCCGAGTGTATTTCTGCCATCAAAAGCTTCTCACAAAAAATGCATTCGCCGTTCGGAGCCGGCATAAAACTGTAGGTCCACCTAATTGTTAGGAAAAACAAAAGTTAAGGGGCACACCTCGAATCAACCAACCTTATTGGAAGCAATATATGTATTTAATTAGTGATTCAGTAATAGTAACGGTAGTCGTAAAGCTATCGGTATCAACCAAATGAATTTTGATTATTTATTTATTTAACGAACACAGGCCCATGTTATATTTTTTATTTTTTAGAAACTAGCAACCAATTATTAATGCCGTTTTCTTTTCTCGAAAAAATGTTGCCCTTTTTGATTTTCTTAGCTATTTTGTAGGCTTGTATGGTAATTTTACCGAATATTGACCTCTAAGTAAGCAAGAGGGCACCATTATCTACAAATTTAGCCATTTTATAGAAAGTTAGGTTACGCAATTCGATAATTGGGATATAGAAGGGCAGCATTTTTTTGCAGAAAAGAAAACGCCATAAGCATGGATGTAACTACAGCTGTTTCACCTTAGATCCCTCTACTTGCGACCTTTGCAGTACAATTACTACAGCTTTAACCGCTGATATTTTATTTTCTCCTCCAACTTCTTATTTTAAAGTGATATGAAATTAAATTAAAATAGAAGCATAAAAAATTCTGGACTACAAAATTTGTTTGATATTGCACACAGTGCACTTCATTTTGACAAAAGTGAGAGTTTTTAAAATTTAAATAGCAAAATGGGGTGGTTTTTTGAAATGTAAAATTTCTGAGTAAGAGTTGCCGCAGCTACTGATTGCAGATATCAATTTTGGGTATTTTTTTTTAGTTTTACTATTGTTGATTATATACCATGTGAAAAATATACTAAATTTGATCTCCTGGCTGTGCATTGCAAGGGTATATGCGAATTAGAATACATCTTTGTATGTACAAATCAAAATGCTCAGAATAAATCGTCGTACCATAAGCCAAAAATTTAAAGTCCTACTTTTCGTCAGCCGAAGTCAAATGTGCTACTTTTCGTACACAATTTTTTAATTGCCAGCTTTCGTCAGAAATTTTAAATGTGCTAGTTTTCGTATGGTACGACGAAATATGAAATCGTCTGTCGGTACCGTAAGTTGAGATATCTCAACAAAATTTTATATGTAAGTTCCCTAGCGATATCAGAATATTCTTAAGATGTGAAAAACTGGATAAATGAGTAATTAACACGTTTGGCAACTGAATTGGTTTTGTGTAAAATTAATAAATAAAATAACTAAATAAATGAGGAGAGCAGAAGAAAATAAAAATACATAATTTCAACGCCAAATCTTTGAATATTTTCAGGGGCAGAGACATAAATTAGCTATTAAACCATTTATAATATTATCATTTTACTGCTTCATAGAATTTATTTTCTTAAATATTTTATAAGCAATTTAAGCGTGAAATTATTTTTAAATAAATTTAAACAAAATCCACCGAAAAAATTCTTAAATTGAAACTGAAAGTTGGCATCCCTGGTAATAATTCGTGAGATACAGAAAATTAACCCATTAAAGTTTTATTATTTATATCTAAAATAAAGTTTAGTGTGAATTAGTTCAACGAAGCAAAAAACGAAGAAGGGTTCCCGAACATTTACATGTGTGCGGTTTGTAGGTCGCGAAGGTCGTTCGATTTGGTTTTTTCCTACATTCAAAAGTCTATTCAAATCAAGTGATTCCCATCACAACTTAAGGTTTTAATGATTCTAGATTCACATCCATTGTATCCATTTCTAGAATTTTAAACAGCCTATTGACTTTAACCATAACTTTCATATGTGAGGTTCTCGAAATGTTTCTATAATATGTACAGCGAGTTGGAAAGATCTATACTATGATAAAAAAATGAATTCATTAGTAAAAAATCTAATCGAAAATGGAAGATTTTTGTGAATTTATCTACACTTACACATGTTACCTACTTTTATGTCTTTAAAGCTTTTTTGATAAATACTAGGGAGCGAAGCGAATATTAGACCGCATAGGGTTAATGGAAAATTCTGTGAGCAACAAAAAAAATTCAATTGTCAATTAATGAATAATTTTTCCCTCATTGTGCTCACTAATGCAAGCACAACTCGCTCAAATTTTCGTCCCCACCCCTTTGTTTTGAAATCCCCTCTTGCCTATCAAACAATAAACAACTGATCGTTACTGTAGCAACGAGGGTTGTTTCAAACAATTTGTGCTCACTAATACAGGCACAGCTCGCTCAAATTTTCGTCCCCACCCCCTTGTTTTGAAATCCCCTCTTGCCTATCAAACAGTAAACAACTGCTCGTTACTGTAGCAACGGGGGTTGTTTCAAACAATTTGTACTGAATGATTGGAACTGAATGGGGAATCCATTCACTTAATGATTTGAATCAACTGAATGAGCATTTGAGTTAAATTCAATGATTGGAAATATTGAATGCTGAATGTATGTCTCGTTTGGATGAGTGCTGAGTTAAAATTTTCAATACCGCATTCCGAAACAAGAATGAAAAAATTGAATCATTACCAAACAAATTCACTGATTTCGAATCGCAAATGATTGAATCAGTTTACAGCTCTGGAACATGTATGGATATGCATCTGAGCAATATTGGTATCAAATGAACGGTTTTGAGCAGGACTTCGATATGAAGCTTTTTTCATTGTGACTCCTAGGCCGGTTCTCCAGATATGGGTCAAAACGAGGACCCGGATGATCCTTGAATGTTTCTGAGCAAAATTGGTATGAAATGAAAGGTTCTGAGCAGGGATTCTACAGGGAGCTCTACTCTTTATGATTCCTAGTTCGGGTTCCGAGATATGGGCCAAAACGAGGACCCGGATGATCCTTGAATGTCTCTGAACAATATTGGTATCAGATGAAAGGTTTTAAGCAGGACTTCGATATGAAGCTCTTTTAATTGTGACCCCTAGGCCGGGTCTCCAGATATGGGTCAAAACGAGGACCCGGATGATCCTTGAATGTTTCTGAGCAAAATTGGTATGAAATGAAAGGTTCTGAGCAGGGATTCTATACGGAGCTCTACTCTTTATGATTCCTATGTCGGGTCCCGAGATATGGGTCAAAACGATGACCCTGATGCTCCTGTAGCTGGATTCAGTAACAGTAGACGACAACGCAAATCGAGTTGTTAACTTAACAATAATGACGTTTGCAGTGACAACAGTAGGATTCGCTAACTTATTTTTCACGACATAAAACAGCTGACTTTTAGTATTTATTCAAAATGACAAAAAGCTGAAACTCTGCTCACCTCAGCTGTTTAAAACGTTGATATTTACGAAAAGCACAAAAAGGAATGCGCAAAAGTGCAAAAGTAAATTTTCATAATATAAATTTTCTTAATAAATATAAATAAATATGTAAGCAAATATAATTAGTATTAATATATATATGTATTAGTCAAATATTGAGGCATTTATTAAGATGTCCCCACGCGTGTGTACCAGTGCAAATGCTTGCGAAAACATTTGTACAATAATACATATGTAAATTAATTAATTTAAAAAAAGTGGTTTAATTTGAGTAATTTAATATCCTGTTTATGTGAATATTGATTCAGAATCAATTCCGGCTATGTTTTAATCAAATACTGAGGCATTTATTAAGATGTTCTCACGCTGGTGTACCACTGCAAATGCTTGTGAGAACATTTGTACAATAATACATATATGAGGTAATTAATTTACAAAAAGTTGCTTAATTCAAGTAATTTATTGACTATTTTATTTGAATATCTATTCAAAACCAATTCCGGATATCTACATATTTATCAAATATAAGAAAAATATTTGGCTTTAAACCTTTCTCACAAGTTTTCTCATAAATAAACAACACAAAACTACAAGTCGTCAAATCATTGACGTTGACGGCAACAGCTGTTTCTTCGATCGCGAATGTTGTTAAGGAAATAGCTGACGAATATTAAAGGTGACAAAAATATCGTTTACTTCGCTAAACGATAACGCATGTTGTTAAAATTGGGTAGTGAATTCCGCTACTGGAATGTTTCTGAGCAAAATTGGTATCAAATGAAAGGTTTTGAGCAGATCTTCTACACGGAGCTCTACTCTTTATGATTCCTATGTCGGGTCCCGAGATATGTGGCCCTGGATGATCCTTGAATGTTTCTGAGCAATATTGGTATCAAATGAAAGGTGTTGAGCAGGGATACTACATGGATGTCTATTCTTTATGATGTCTAGGTCGGGTCCCGAGATATGGGCCAGAATGAGGACCGGATGATCCTTGAATGTTTCTGAGCAATATTGGTATCAAATAAAAGGAGTTGAGCAGGGCTTTCACATAGAGCTCTATTCAGTTTATGAGTCCTAGGTCGGGTCCCCAAATATGGGTCAAAATGTGACCCCGGATTAACCCGGAATGTTTCTGAGCAATATTGGTATCAAATGAAAAGTGTTGACCAGGACTTCTATACGGAGCTCTACTCTTTATGATTCCTAGGCCGGGTCTCCAGATATGGATCAAACGTGGACTCTGATGATCTTGCATGTTTCTGAGTAATACGAAACAAAAGAAAATAAAAAATCAAAATTTTAAAACCAAAAACCAAAACAAACAATAACAACAAAATAGTAGCTGTCACAATTACAACAAAAATTACAAAAACTATAGTCGCATTTTAATCCATAGAAAACCAGGAAAAAAAGGAATAAGGAAAAGGGAATAAATATCCGATTTCGAAACAGTTTACACATCAATGTTCATGAATACTCGTTATTCACGCTTTAATTTTTTTTTTTCTAAAGAAATAAAACAAAACAATCTAAATCCTCCTCTTCTAATCGCTCTGCCTTTTACTGCAAGATAACCACAAAAACTGTGTTACAAAACCACGAAATACCCAACACATTAAGGCCAAATTATAAGCCTTCAAGCACAGCAACAAAAAAAAGAAATAAAACTTGACAAACAATTTTACAATCATACATGCTCATACATGCTTAGTTGATGACACCGGAAGCAGCCAAAAAATAGATCATACTTGCTACAAAACCATGTCATAAACAACGCAAGTTGACAAAAGCAAAAGTGAGAGCTCTACACTTTTATGACAACAACAAAATAGAGGCACCCCGAAAAAGCTAACTGGAAAATGACGAAAAAATAGCAGAACAGGAAAGCGAAAAACAAAACAAATTAAGTTATAATAAAAGTGACAGCGACTAAACACAAGTGAGCAATGATATCACGCGGTGATGTGCTACTAATGGTCCTGCAAGAGGACAGATAGACAGACACATAAGCAAGTTGAGACATGTCGGGTTTGCCAGTCGTATGTTATGACAACACACAGCATATAACAAGTGACATGAAAGTGGACGGATGAACGAATTGTACATACATATAAAGAAGAAGGCATGAGAAAGGAGAAGGTATGTGAAAGCAGAATGAGAAATTTGGCTAAAGAGTGAGAGTAACAAGCGAAAAGCAAGAACAACATACATAGGTATGTGACATACAAATGAAACAGCCGCTGAGTGACAACACAAACAAAGCGCACATACAGTAACAAAAGTTTACAGACAAAAATGAACAAGACAGGAAATGCATGTGTTGCACGTGTGTGCATAAACAGGGCAGTAAGATGAAGATGAGAATGGGGGGAAAAGTAAATGAGTAAAGGAAATGAACAAACAAAAAAAAAATGTTGTTAACTGACGTTAGAAGAAGACATTTTGTGATAAGCGCGCGCTGATAAGAAAACGTCAAAGAGACATGTGGACAGACAGACAGATAGGCAAACACACAAACTGAATAATGCTGCAAGGAAAAATATGCGCAAAGGGGGTTGCAAAAATATGGAAAGAGACAAGTGGACAAAACACATATATACACATATTCAGCAATATCCCAGTAAACATTCTCGAAGCACTTAGAATTTTGGAGTTCAATATGAATCCGAAATAACTAAGTAAGTGTAAATATGAGCTTAGGAATTTTGTTTTATAATTTTTTTTTTTAATTTTTTATTTTTCAGTCCTGAAGATGACTCCAGATTGGAGCCGAAATATCGACCAATAGAAGAAAAAAAAATTTAAAAAGTTTGTTTGAATTTTTCATGGTGACCAAAGCTCAAATATATGAACAAAATATTTTAAAAAATGATAATTTTATGTAATTCATAAATGCCGTTTCAATAAAGGAGAAGTATAAAAGTTCACTAAAGTTAAATATAATGTTTAATGACCCACTATATGATGTCGACGGATTAAATTCCAGGTTGATGTCAGGTTCGAATCCGGAGAAGAATACAAAATAGATAATACTATAAACTTTATAACTTGTATAAAGCAAGCAGTGAAGGCAAAGAAGGTTCCACAATGAGAGAAGAGGAGAACAAGCGGGAATGAAGCTGTGTATTTGTACTTCGAAACCAAATGGATAAAGGATGAAGGTCAGTGAAAGGAAAATACAAAAAGAATTTTTTTTTTGGTTTTACTGGTCATAGAAGAAGAAAAAAGAGTCATAACTATGAGTCAAGTACGAGTCTTTTATAACTCTTATTAGGGCTCATATGATGTATGAAATTAGGCTAATATTGGCCGAAAATCTCAAGAACAGAAATACATATGTACATTTCGAACTCCAAAATGAGCTCATAACGAGTGTGAACGCTTCGGTTTAGGATTCCTTTCTGACATTTTTATGACTTCGAATGAGAGCTGGGATGACCCTTTTTTTCAAGTATGTTGAACGAATGTGATAAGTAGGGCAACAGAAAATATGCCCTAAAAAATTCGTTTTTAGCGCTAAAAATATGTCCTTTAAAATATGGTTTAAGCGCTAAAAATATGCCCTTAAAACTTAGCTTAAGCACTGAAAATATGCCCTTAAATTTTTTTTTATATACTTAGTAAAAATATATACGGCATGGTAGGTTGTGCGCTCCCCTCTCATGCAAGAGAAATAAAAAAAATTCACATTTGCGAAACACATCTTCGTTACCAAAAGAAAACAAGTATTTTTACATACGAAAATCTACATATATATATTATGGCGGGTCAATTTGTACTGATGGAATAAAACCTACTACTTTGTTTCGGCCACAGCTGCATTCTCTGGTCAATTCTGAACAAAAAAATCCAAAGGAGCATAGTTCTAAAATGAAGTTTGACCCTCCGCAATTTTAATTTTAGATAGTCATCCCTAAATTTTTTTTTACATTTGTTAAAAAAATGTAGTTGAAGATACTCAAATTAAATTTTGAGATTTATTTGAGTTGAACCCATCCGTCGGCCGACACATTATCACAAAATTTAATCAATTTGGGTAAAGTTTACAAACGACGAAGAATTCACTATCAGAGATCTTAAATTTCTTTCCTAAATATCTCGAAATCAAAATTTATTACGGATATTCTGAATACGTCATTGTATTCTACAGGCAAAAATTAAGTTGACGTGTTTCGGCGTTTCACTTAGATATTTCAAACTTTTAAGATATACCTGTTGTAACATAAAATAATTGGGAGAAATTCTAAAGAAGGTGTTTGGAAAATTAATGTATTTCCCTAAAAAATAATCAAATTGCATACTTATTTATTGAAATTTCTATTGCTGTAAATTACAAAATTTTGCGATAAATTTTCAAATAGAAAACTACATATGTAGATTGTCGCGGTAAGTTTTTAAACGTAGAAAAAGATCTTTCCACGTCAACTGAAGATATCGGGGCGTATTTAAAAGCAAGAATTTCAGTCACTGTGTAGCGTGTAGTGCTATACGTTCAATATGAATATTGCGATATTTTTCTCGCTCTGAGGTTCAAGATATTTTACTTGCGTCCTTTTCGCACTTTCACTTTCAATTCGTTTATTGCCAATATTGCGATCCGGATCACGGATTTCAAAATTTTGCGATCCAGAATCGCGAGCCATCAATACTCGATGCTACACTATCAATATGAATCACGATCCACGGATTTCATCAATATATATTGACCGTCTGACGTATGCTATGTATGTAGATCAGCGATCGGCACCGCTGGCAGAGCAACCAACACACTCGCAAAATATTTGTGGTAGTGTGCGTGCAAAAGCAGAGCACTGAAAAAACATTTATCCGCATACCATCCGCACCTTTCAACGTACAAGTGCAAACTGGTTCGCGGCCAGCTCAGCGATAGCTTGCTAGCAGCGCACACACGATCTATACATGAGAAACGAGTGGCCCTAAATGGCCCAGCTGCCGATCGCCGATGTAGATGCCCAGCTGATTCGTGTAGCACATTTGAATGAAACATTGCGAAAATATTAAATTCGCCTTGAACTTGTCAGACAAAGAGGAATGGCAAATAGTATGCACATATACAAAAAAAATAATTGCCAGAGTACAAAATTTAAATAAAAACAATTTTACGAGCGAGATGGAAAAATACGACGAAATACTATGCTAAAATATGAATTTGTAGCAAAATATGCCAAAAATATGCAAATAAGTCAAGATATGCAAAAATAAGCCTTTTGACCTAAATATGCGAAAATATGCCCTAACAAGTTAGGCTTATTCTCTTCGTCTTGAGCTAAAACGCCGATATATATTTATCATACGTAAATGGGACTGCAACAGAAAAATATGCATTTGCATATCTTCTGTTGCCCTAGTGATAAGAATGTATGTAGGTAGCACAACAACAACACAAAAAACAACAAAAATATAAACAACGAGCGCCGTTGCTCAAGGACATGCAATAAGGCAAAATTGCGCTAAATAAGAGAGCAACCAAGCAGCAAAAAGAGGAAAAATTAAAAAAAAAGATTTTTAGTAGAACAATGATAACAAAAAATAAAGAAAAAAATGATAAAATGAAAAAACTAACGACTTAAAAAAGCAAAAAAAAAAAAAAACAAAAAGAAAAACCAAAACAAAAACAAACACAAGCAATAGCAATTGCTTAACGTTAAATGAACGTAGCGCTGCTAACAATGTTATTATTAAAAAAAAAATTTTGGGTTAGAAGATATTCCACTTGTGTGATGAGTGAATGATGACGTTGGCTGTCGCAAATGACGTTGATGAAACTGACATATATGAACATGTATGTATGTTGTTTAGTGATTGAGTGATGCGTTAAGAAGATGTTTAACATTGGGTGTCTTTTCAGAAGAATTAATTTAAAAACTGAATAAAAATGAATGTAGTTGTAATTCGAAGGTAGACGAGTTTTGCTATGACGCAAAGAAAATGTTTTTTCTTAAGTGAAAGTATTTTAAGCCAAAAACAAAAATTTTTTTTTTTTAATTTTAAAAGCAAGTAATTGTTTTTTTTTTATGAAATACTCATATAAAAGAGTGAGCATTTCATGAATAAAATTATTCATAAGCCTCAAATTTAGCTTATTAAAATAAAAGATAGATTTGTTTTTACTTATATCGACCCCTTTGCGCGATTTTATCGTAAGGGTCATTTTCTCGAATTTCACTTCTTGATGCAAATTTTATCTACATCCGTCAGCGCATCACCTGGTAAAATATTATAGCTGAAATCCCTATAGTTGTGCCAAAAATTGGCTTTAATTTTTATCGTAAGGGACAATCCACACTTTTTTCTTGAGCTCGAATTTATCGTATCGCCCATATAAAAAATATTTTGAATATAGCTAGCAAGTAATTTTATGTATTATTTATTTTGAAATTTAAAATAGAATATGAAGGGGATTGTACGCGTAATGTAGCCATGGTACCATGATTATGTTTGGATTATCTTATAACCTTAAACAAGTTGTTCTTGTATGTATATTAATTTATTTATATATTTCTATATCCACTACTATCTCGGGAACGGCTGAACGGATTTGGAGGAAATTCGTTTTACTGATAGTATGCCTATGGTCGCTGTGGTGCAGTGGGTAGAGTGCTCGTCTGCTGTGCCAGAGGTCTCGGGTTCAAACCCCAGTCCGAGCAAAACACCAAACAAATTTTTCTAATTAGTAAAAATCCAATTATTGGATATTTTTATGAGCAGCGGTCACCTCTCGGCAGTGGGCGGCATACCCTCCGAGTGGATTTCTGCCATGAAAAAGCTTCTCACAAAAAATGCATTCGCCGTTCGGAGCCGGCATAAAACTGTATGGTATTTTACCACGTATTTCAATTAAAATATTGCTCAGTGGAATTTCTAAATAACCTAATTTGATTAATTCCTTTGTAAACTATCGCGAAAACGGTTTGACTGAGTTGAGTGAAATTTTATACATCCATTTTTGGCTCATTTAGTTACTTGATTAGATATTTGTATATTTCTATATGGTGAAATAGAATACTTTCTAATGAAAGGAATCACGTCTGAGCTCGACCACCCAGGTACTAGTAATTTATGGAAATAAGAGAATGCCCCACTTGGATGGAAAATAATGAAAACGAGCGATTAAAAATACTTACTTATTTAGAAAAAAATAGCAATTCTATTATCTGTTCTTGTGTCGCCTTTAAACGGAATCTGCAATGTAATTTGTTTTTGGAGGGTTTTCTGATATTTACTGAATGGGAGTCGCTGGTTCAAATTCACGTTCGATGTGCAGTTTTATATTTTAGACTAGAAACGCCGACAGATGTTGCTCTATCAAACCATTGATTTATCGGAATAATGTAAAATTTTTATATTTCCATTTACCTCTCCTTCTCCCTGCTCATTTACCTCTCCCCTTTCTCTTACTCCCCACACTCGTTCCATTGCTCCGTCACAATACAGGAAATAATCTACCTATTTACCAAATTTCCAACAAACTTACATATTATAAAAACCAATTTTCCCAATAGATCGGTCCTGGTCTGCCGGAAATCGAACTTGGAAACTTTAGAATGGAAGACGAGTACAATACTCACTATATTACCATTATCCCATCATTAAACACACAAAAGTATGGAATAAAACACTTGTATTTGTCATACAAACCCTTTTTTAAATATTATCGTAAGGGACATTTATTTAAACAAACTCATAAAAAATTGAGAGCGAAAATTATCGTAAGGGACAAAATTATGATTTTTTCGCAAACTGCACATTTTTTCAAGAAAAAAATTATCAGGTTCAGTATATTAATTAATTACCTAATCACTTGTTCAATTTCGTGTCAAAATTCCAATAAAAAGTAGTAAAAAAAACGAAAAAATGCTCTCCTGTAAAATTTGCTTTAGTCCGTTACGATAAAGTCGCACAAAGGGGTCGATATATATATTTAATAGCAGCGAGCAGCGGAATGGACTAGCAGTTGAGCAAACTTGAGCTTGTAATGATAGCGACTATTGTTCATTATGCAAGATGATTACTCGAAGCATCATCTTCAAAAAAAGCTAAAAATATATATATTTAAAAAATAAAATAATGAAAAATCCTGTAAAATGTATTGCATACGTCAAGGCGGCACAGTTGTGTTTTTTACTCCCTGTCGCCTTCTATGAACTTTAGTCTGAGCTTTTACTAAGTATGCACTTCATTTCATATTGAAATCATTCTACCAAACCACACTGACCTTAAAGTTACTGCAGAATGGAATCTAAGTTTCCGATAGAATCACTCTTACAGCAATCAGGTCTATAATAATAATAATACAATGGCGCTATTATCACTCTGACGAGTTTTATGGCCGAACTGCTCCCCCAATTCGGGGTGTGATCCTTTTTTTTTGTTTTTCTTACTAATTGGGTGGACCTAGTTAAATAAAAGCGTGTACAAAACAAAATTCATGGGTTAGTAAAGGCACATGCACTCCCATCTTCACTTACGTTAAATGATAATTAGATTACTGCTCCTTTCAATCCTTTCAAACAACTACATAAGTGAGTGATAAAATTAAGTTTTATCTCTTTAATGTTAATGTTATCTACTAAGGTATACTTTTACAGCTTAAAAGGGTAATTAGTTTTTACTTAGGCTATAAGTAGGTACTACAAACGCCACGCAAAAGCAGCCGCTCTTCCTTATTTTTGTATCACTCAATTTGTGTTCTTGTAAGCCGTTTCCCTTCAACATTCGCCTACTTCAAATTACTTTAAAAATACTAGTGAAAAATCATATACTTTCTCTTCTGCAGATACGCAATCCATTAGAGAGTAGCACATGTATTTACATCATCATTTGATAGTATGTATACCCAAAAACATTATATAACTTGACTTACCATCTTTGTTCATATGTAATATTGCTGCAACATCACCTAATCTTATGTATTTCCCACACAAATCCGCATGTTTTTTGGTATGTGTCTCTATGTAACTTTCACTTTTATTGACTTTCTACATCATTCTTTAATATAAAGCAATTGCTTGCTAAAGCAAATTTCCAGATTTTTCCTATAAGATAAATAAAAAAACTAATACCTATAATGATGTGCTTTGCCTTTGCCTTATTGATTGTACTGGGCGTATACGTAATCTAAGTCTCATCGACGTAGGCAGACATGTTATGTACTTTAATTTAATGGGTTAGTGCTTAGCATTTGATTACAAAACACTTTCATTCAAATTATAGATGCAAGCAGATTAGATGATAGAGTTAAGCTTATTTTCTTATTACTTTTTTCTCTTTTATTTTGCTTTTATTTTATTTTTCATTTAAAAAGCAATCAAGTAATTTTAGGCAGCCTACAAATTTGCGGCACGTTTTTGTTATAAAAATTTGAAATACAAGCAAATGAGTGGAACGTGCCAAAACAAAGTAAGGCAATACAAAAAAAAAAAAAATACGAAAGGTGAGTGAAAAATAAACAAAAAATTTAAATTCTAAAAATTGCATATTATAAACACATTAAGTCCTTAATTTAGGTATATTTTGTATTTATATCCTCATGTTGCTGGATTGAAGCACAATTTTCTTAAGCAAAAGGGGGCCTATTTGTGGTGTGAAGGCTTTTACATTAATATAAATGTGTATGCATGTGTTTATTTCTATCCTTATCTGCTTCTGAAATTCTCTTCCTTGTTATATATGTATGTTTTTTTAGTACTTTTCCTTAATCCCGCTACACATCATTGCCGTCCTGAAGTGCGCCTAATTTTATGGCAAAAGCTTTTTTCCACCAAAAAAGGTTCCTTACGTGTTTATGTTTTAAATGTTCGTTAAAATGATGTTGTCTTAGTTGCTATGCCATACATTTTCCCTCACTCAATCACCAAATTTTTCTTAAGCCATTAAGCATTTATGTAGTATGCTGTTATCATTATTTTGCACTTCTTATATGCTTATTATTCTAAATTACGTGAATTTCAAACAGCCCTGCACTGCCTACATTTATTTCCCCAATAGTCATCCACCTCACACATACACATATAACTCACCGCCATTAAACTTATATGTGAGCTAGCATGTTAATATGAATATATCGCACCCTAAATCATAAAATGACACAACACAAAATTTTACGAAATTGGGTTTTTATCATAAACTGGTACACCTAATATATCTCAGGCGATTGGCAAACAAAAACTTATTAATCTGTGTCTATTTTGATTGAAAAACAGACATTATACGTGGCCTTTTGCCATATAAGTGCTTGTAAAGAAAACTAGTTTTTTGCCTCTCCTGAAAATGTTTGAATTTTGAGTTGTGTCATTTTATGATTTAGTGTGCGATATGTATAATCTGCTCATCTTTTTTTATGTTTATTCAGCTGTCTTCTTTAGCGCCTAAGCCTAATGTGCGTGTCTAATTTTGTTTTAATGCTCAGAAATAACACCTTCGTTTCATTTACGAAAAAACAGCTTTTAACAAAAATTCCCTTTATTCATGTGTGCGTATGTGTGTTTTGGCATAAATCTGTACTTAATCTAATTTGCATTGTTCATGCAAGTACATACGTATCTAGTTAAAATTTTCATTACATAATTCTGCCATTTTCGTTGCTTATCCTTTACAGTTGTGGAATTTATGCTGAGAGATAAATAGGCATTATTTACAAGTACAAAGAGGTAGCTACATGTATATGTATGTATATACGTAAGTAGACAAGCTCATCTTCACTCATTATAATTAACTAAACAGGCTTGCTAGATAAGTATCTGAAGAAATGTAGAAGGCTTAAGCTTGTTGAAAATAGTATTTTCCTTTTTGGTTGCTTGTTTTTCCGACAGGGTAGGAATATGATGTATTGTGGAACGATCCTCCGTCATCCCTTGTCAAGTTTGGTTTGGAGACAAACCGGTTTCGGCTAATATGCGCCATCTTCAGTGTCTTTTTTCGTTCTGAGTTATTTTGTGTAAGTTCGATAGTACTTATAGTAACTAACTTCCAACGTTTGGTCACGTACTTCGTGTTCGTGTGATGTGTTCGTGTGTTCGTGCATTCGTGCGTTCGGGCAACGTGCATGCGTGTGTGCGTGCGAGTCTGTGCGTTTAGGTATGTAAATCTATTTTTGTATCCTCATTAAATAGGCAGGTAAAAGTCCGTTATTGTCCTCTTGTGTGTTGTTTTGTTTATGTCGGTTTTAGGTTTTCTGTCCTCTTTTCGGTATAATAGCTTAAGCGGTTCAAATAATGTATCTGATGCGGTGTTTATTTGTTCATTTATTATTTTACCTACGAATGTCTTCTGTTTGTATATCTCCATATTTTCTAATACGTTAAGTCGTTTTCCCTTGTGTTGTATGTGGAGAATTTTAGCTGTTTTTCCTATTTTCATGGGTGTACATTTGTTTTCTGCCATGTGGTTGGCGAAATTTGATTCCACTGTCGTTGATGATTTCCTTATTTTCTTATTGTAATCTCTTACGTGTTCTCGATATCTCGTCTTGATTTGGCGTCCTGTTTGTCCTATATAGCTATTTTGGCATTCGCAAGTCAATTTGTATACGCCTTGTTTGTCAAAGGGGTCTTCCTTGTTAATGTTGTTTCGTAGAAGTTTTTCCATGCTGTTCCTCGTTTTAAATGCTGCATTAATGTTATATTTTTGGAAAACTTTAGCCAACTTGTAAGATGTTGCTCCGGTATATGATAAGACTGCCCATTTCTTCTCTACCTTTTCTTTGTTTTCCGATTTCTTTGAAGTTATGTTTTTCTGTAGTTTCTTCACCAAACTTTTTTGATATCCGTTGTTCTCCGCGATTGTGTATATTGTGCTGAGTTCCTTGTTGTAAGCTTCCTTTTCTAACGGGGTCCGTTCAAGTCGTGTTAATAAATGTCTGAAAGCGGCATTCTTGTGTTGTTGAGGATGGCTAGATTTATTGTGTATTACTGTATCCGTTGCTGTGGGTTTTCTATATATTTCGTAAGTAAATTTGTTAGTCTCTTTGTTTATTTTAATTGTGAGGTCTAAGTAGTTGATTTTTCCATTTTTCTCTGCATCCATGGTGAATTTTATATTTTTGTGTTGGCCGTTGAGGTATTCCAAAATTTTTTCTTCTTTATTTTCCGTTATGAGGCAGATGATGTCGTCTACATACCTGGCATAAAAATTGACCCCCAGATTTTTCGCCAGTTCTTCCATATTACTTTCCTCCAAATGTTGCATAAATACTTCCATAAGGATGGCTGATGTGGGGTTACCCATTCCCAGTCCGTGAGTTTGTCTGTATATTTTACTGTCAAATTTGAAATAATTCTGGTCCAGGGTAGGGATGGCAAAAAAAATTTAATAATCGATTAACCGTTTTTTTAGGTTAATCGAAAGGGTTCGATTATTAATCGCGAATAATCGTAGGGAACTAACCGATTATAACCGTTTTTTGATTACAATTACTTATAAATTAATACGTAGTACCCCAAGAGGACAAACAAGCTAATTTTTTATACATACTATGTGTGTGTGTTCGTTTTTATTATAATAATAAAAAATCGTCATTTCAGCGAAAAAATCGTCAGTATTTTGTTGCTATCTCATTTTTACTAAAAACACGTTATAAACAAAAAGTGTCGGCTTTCCACTAAGAAAGCGCACCACGAAAAAAAATTACTTTTTCAGGGGCTCTCAGATATCTCAAAACTGAAATCAAAACTTGCAGGAAGTTTACAGTTTACGAGATAATTACCCCAGAAAGAGAATTATGTCGGCTGAGGATTATTTTTTTAAAGCGCGGCTGAAGGCGGCCAACGCAAAATGTTGTTCTACACACATATATATGCATTTGCTCGTTTTAATACGTGCTTTTATCTCGGCAATAGATCGTAGTTTTCGTGTTTTGTTTGGTAAATTTTAAAATTTTAACAACAAATATCTTGTAAAATACAAGCCTCCGGAAATTTTTGATTTCAGTTCCAAGTCCTGTGAGAGCCCCTCTACCCCTCTGAAATAGTCATTTATTTCGGGGCATTGTTCCTTAATGGAAAATTTTCCCAAAAACAATTTTAAAGAGGTGCGAATTCATACAAATTCCTATATAAATGAAATCGTATTTAAAAAAGCTGTGCACATTTATCTACACAATGCGCTTACTTATATAATAAAATAAATAAATAACATCATCAATCATTCATTAATACTAATTCATAACATTTTGCCTTGAAAAATAATTTACAAAATATAAGGATTTATTTCATGACGATAACCATTTAGTTATTGTACTGAGATGGTTTAAATATTTAATAATGCCACTTTCCTTAAAAAAAAATATATCATAAACGAAAAAATCGTCATTTATTGGGAAAAATCGTCAAATCATTGCTTAGAAAAATCGTCAAAAGGGCGATAAAATCGTCAATTCGGCAACGCTGGCTGGAGGGAACGTTTATTGCGAATGAAAAGGCGGTAGCTGTGTAACCTAATACAAACGCATGCCGTCAATTTACTGTCAAAAATTTCTCATGCCCATACAACTTGTATGGGAGTAACCGAAATTGAACGGCGTGCGTAAAAAGCAAACTTGACGCCCAATTTTTGTTTTGCGTGACAGTTGAAATTAAGCATTGTGGGTGATTGTTTGCAAAAAAATTGACACTTGCTTTTGATATCGCGTGTGTTAGATACATATTCCACAAAATAATATTTTCTCTGATTTTCTATATTTTTCTATTTCTTTATCTGTACACGCACGCAAGTCAATTTCGGTTCAACGCATATGAAAAATTTGCGTGCGTGCGTTAATTGACGACTTGCGTTTGTATTAGGTTACACAGTAATTCTCAACTTCGATTATTTCCTTTCGATTATTTTCGACTTGAGAGGAAAAAGGTTAATCGAAAAAATAATCAAAAGGTGTTTATTGAAATCAAAAGAATAATTAACAACTCAGTTATATATATTCAAAGAATTGTGTTTACGCCAACCGCACGTCCGCTCGTTCCGAATTCATTTCGTTACTGGTTCATTTCGCTGGAACACTCTCCGGCCTTGAGGCTCGATGAATGTCGAGGCTCAATAGTTTCTATGGGTAAAATACAAAGTTTTTGCACGGGACGTTGGATAGTGTTGTGACCAGTCCAAAGGCTAACGTTACGAACTAACCCATCACTTCCGGGATGCAAATTTGTTACTCGTGCCGTTTTCCATAGAGTTGGTGGCGTGCATTCACTCTTAATCACGACTAAATCGCCAACTTTCATGTTTTGTCTAGCTTCTCGCCATTTTGGTCGCTGTTGGAGTTCGTGAAGATAACTTTCACTCCACAGCTTCCAAAATCTTTGGGTAATGAGTTGTCGAGACTGCCAATAATTCAGCCGATTCTCCGGCCGTTCGACTGGTATCTTCTCTCCCAGCGTGGGAAATAATGCCTCTCCAATTAATAGATGTCCGGGAGTTAGAGGATTCAAATCCTCAGGATCTGCGCTTATAGCACATAATGGACGCGAGTTGAGTACTGCGCTTATTTCGGCTAGCAATGTCTGCATTGCCTCTACAGTCAATAGCCGAGCGCCCATAACTCGACGTAAATGATGTTTGGCTGCCTTAACCGCGGCTTCCCATAGGCCGCCTTGGTGTGGTGCGGATGGTGTAATGAAATGCCACTCAGTTTGTCTTGTTGATAATTGCTCGAATAGATCAGTATCTTTCCAAGTCTGCAGCATTCGTGCAAGTTCTCGCTCTGCTCCTACAAAGTTAGTCCCATTGTCGCTCCATATATGAAGGCAGTGACCATAACGAGACGTGAAACGGATAAACGCCATTATGAATGCATTTGTCGATAGATCCGACACGAATTCCAAGTGTACAGCCTTGGAAACCATGCACACGAAAACCGCAATATACCCCTTTATAAGTACGTTTCCTCTTCGGCGGTCTGGTCGAACTTGTATGGGCCCGGCATAATCCACTCCGGAGTGTAAAAATGGTCTAGCTGGGCGTACTCGGCAAGCTGGCAAGTTTCCCATCATTTGTTCGCTAATTTTTGCTTTCAGCTTTGCGCATATTATACAGCGTTTTACCAAAGACCTTGCCAATGCTCGAACGCCGATTATCCAATATTTTTGCCTTAATGTCGATATTAACTGCTGCGCACCGCAGTGTAAAAGCTGCAAATGTGTTGCTTGTGTTAAAAGGTGTGCTAACCGTCCTTTCCCTGGCAGTATAACTGGATTCCGTTGGCTCTCCTGTAAATCTGCTTCTTGTAATCGTCCGCTCATACGAAGTATACCATCTTGTAAGAATGGAGCTAATCTTGCAATTTCATTCGAAACTTGACCTTCCTTAAGCTGACTAGATTGTTTTAAAACTTGTATATCATGTTTAAAGTAATCAGATTGTTCTTGTTTGATCCAAAATTGTAACGAGATATCAAGTTCCTGCACACTAAGATGTAACTTACGTCTGTTTTCTGCTGATGTTTGACAATTTTTTATAAATCTGAATACCCAGGCCGTTACTCTTGTTAAACGCGTTATAGATGAATATCGATACATCAACGAATCTTGTCTAATAAATAATGCCCCAGCTATGCGCTGATCGTCTGTTGTTTTTCCTTTTGATTTAATGTTACCATCCATTGCAACATTCACCCGACGGCATTCCTTACGTACTTCGAGCTCGACCTTCTCAGGCATCCTTTCTGGCAGATTAGGCCACGATTCCTCCGGCAAACGAAGAAATGGCGGACCATGCCACCATAACTGAGAAGCGATCAGCTCGTCAATTGAAAGTCCTCTTGATATAAGATCCGCTGGATTTAAGTCAGTAGGCACATGCCTCCACTGAATGTTTGCGGTATTATTATTTATCTGCTTAACACGGTTCGCTACAAACTGTTTAAGACTCCCAGTGTCTCTTTTCAGCCAATAAAGAACTACCATTGAGTCGGACCAACAGACGATAGAACTAATACTTATCTGATAATGATTTTCACAAATAGATCGTACGCGCTGCATTAATTCGCTTAGTAAAGTTGCCGCTCGAAGTTCTAGTCGTGGTATGGTCTCTGGACGCAAAGGCGCTACCCTAGATTTCGTTAGTAACACATTGGATTTCACTACTCCATTGTCCTGTACAATCGCATATATAGCCGATCCAAAGGCTTTAGTAGAGGCGTCGGAAAATCCGTGCAATACTATATTTAGTTTTCGATTATAGCCTATCCAACGAGGTATACGAAGTTTGGTTAAATGACTTATTTGAGAAAAAATACCTTGCCACTCTTTATTAAATATTTCAGGCAATATCGTATCCCAATCCAATTTTGCATGCCAGATCCTTTGCAATAAGATTTTCGAATTTATAGTGAATGGTGATGCTAGTCCATTGGGGTCATAGATTCGCGCGGTGATACTTAGGACCATTCGTTTAGTCCAGCAGGTAGGCTTTACATCTGGTAAGGATTTCACTGCAAACGTTAATTCATCTGTCGAAGAGATCCATTTAAGCCCCAGAACTGATGATTCCATTTCCGTATTCAGCCAAGTGTCATTAACTTCACGTTCTGAGCCTATGGAAAGATTGATGTTACTGGCGTTTGATCGCCATTTACTAAGCTCAAAGCCTCCGGACGACAGAACTTGTTGCAACTGCTGACATAGAACTGACAATTCCTCTACTGAATCAGCTCCGGCCAAACAATCGTACATATACATATAGAAATTATTCAGCCCTTACTGCACAGAATGGGGCCGAGGCCATACCAAATGTTACCCTAGTTAGCCAATATTCTTCGACTTTTCCAGACTCGTTTCTCCAAAATATTCGTTGTAGATCCCAATGTTCAGGCGCTATCTTAACCTGTGGAAACATCTGCTTTATATCCGCCGATACGCCATATGCATGTAAACGAAAACCCCAAATCAGATCTATCAGGTCTCGTTGCAGTTTTGGCCCGATCATTTGAACTTCGTTTAACGATACTCCGGTATCGGTTGAGCAGGATGCGTCGAACACTACCCGAAACTTTTTCATGACTGCGTGGTGAGGAATGTAATATGCCTTATCTTCTGGGGGTCTATTTGCTAATCTTAGCCAATCTTTCGCTATATATTCGTTTACGACAGTCTGATACTTTTCTTTTAGTTCTAGATCCCTCTTGAATCGTTGTTCTAACCGCAGATATCTTTGTAGCGCTATCCCACGATTAACACCGATACGTTTCCAATCTGATCGCAGAGGAATTTGGAGAACATAGCGGCCTTCTTGGGAATCGTAGTTGTAAGTTTCTAAAAAATGCCTTTCACACTCTTGTTGCTCCGCAGTCCAATTTGATTCGTCTCCTGGTAAACTCTCTGATTCAAAAAAACGTTGCACTAGTCGTTCAAGTGTGGAGCTCTCTTCGCCGTCACCTAATTGCCTTGTTACATTAAGTGCAACTACGTTTGTATTAGATGGGATTTCGCCAAATACTAACCATCCCAACCGAGTCTCCTGTGCCACAAACCCTGATGATAATCGCCGCATATTTTCCTGCATTAATTGAGCCCATATACCTACGCCCAGCAATAGTTGAACAGTTGCTGGCTTGTCGAAATTTGGATCTGCTAAAAATTCGTTTATGTCGCTTGGTAGGGGTTGTATCTGTATTCGTTTTTGCGGTATTAACATTTTGTCCAATATTGATTGAACTACCAAAAACTTGATAAAAAATTTGCTTTCGTTGTTATAAATAGACATCAAATGACCTGAGATAAACTTATTGCAGACATGAGACTCCTCACCCACAGCCGACGAAATACCGACTCTGGTTCGCTGCATATATATCTGATTATTTGTGACAACATCTTTACTTATCAAATTCACCTGGGCGCCGGTGTCACATACTGCTCGAAGTGTTATTATTGTCCCACTACTAGTTACAAAACGAACCTGTGCAGTAGCCAGTATACTGTAATGGGAATCCCTAGCTGACTCTACGAAAGACTCTGTCAAATCGAATGCGTCGAAAACCCCGAGGCTGGTTTTCGCTTGAGTCGTGGATTGCTATTGATCATCACTCGGAATCTCCTCCGCTGCTGTTAACATAGACAAGCGCGGAGCCCCTTCCTTGGAGTTCGCTGGCAGCTTCGGGCAGATAATGCTATTGTGGGGTGCCCTGGCGCATCTAGGACAACGACTTTACAGACAGTTTTGAGCAGTATGCCCCCTTCGCAAACAATTCTGGCATAACCTGAGCTCCAAAATCCTCTTAATTTTTTCCTCACGGCTCATACGTTCAATTACAGGACATCTGTGAAATGCATGATCTCCAGAGCAGTTAAGACAGGGTCTAAAGTTGACTGCTGAGGATATATTAGGTTTTATACGATGATTCTTCGAGAAACTAACCACATGCCTTTCGGTGCGACTAACAATGGGCTGCATCGTGTGGCCTAGTAATCCACTACTACGACGTTCTAACCAAGAAAAGAAATCTAATTGCAAGTTTGGAATTCTATCAGTGGGTCTTGCCATTTCCCACTGACTACGGGACACGCTATCTAATCGGGATTCGAGAAAATTCAGTATGAACAAATCACGTTGCTCCTCAGCCCCCAGTTGCCTTGCGACCATACGCAAGCTATTACGCGTGACGTCCAACATATTTCTAATCACTGCATGCGTAGCCCTTGACCAGACAGGCAACTCATAAATTGCCGAACAATGCGCCGCATGACATAAATACTCATTATCGTATGTTGAACACAGTGTTTTCCACGCATCAGTGAAGCTGTTGTCACGCTGTGGCCAATACCCTAATGCCCTAGATGCATCCTCTTTTACACAGCTTTGGAGTCGACGAAGCCGTTGCAGATTGGTAAGATGTGGGTTTTGTATTACCTCTGCGGTAAATATATCTCTAAATTGTATCCACTCTCTATGGTTACCGCGAAATATTGGCAACCGATCTGCTAGTGGTAATTCTGCGAACTGAAATTGTATTTGACGATTATAATCATGGAAATGTGATGATCTAGGAGAGGGTAGTTCAATTTGTTTCAGTTTCTGAGAGAGTTCTGAATGGGCCTTGACGTATACATCTTCTACTGCCTGCTGACGTGCAGCATCGTCTGCATGTTGTAACTCATCACCAGAATGCTGCAGAAATTCTCGATATTTTGCTTCAAAATTCTCCCAAGCCCTACCTAAAATCTCGAGGCGAGTTTTAATAACTTCTTCATTCATATCGCCTAAAGAAGTAGCTGTAACCCAGTCGGCCTGACGCTGTATTTGAGATACTGCATAATCGATTTCCCCCCGAATGTTTATACCCCCGGCGATGACATCAAATCTTGACCCTTCCGAGCCATCAATATCTGACGATAAGCTGCTCATGCTTGCTGATTTTTCTGCTTGACGTGTTACAATTCTGCGTGCGCTGCCTGTAAATTAAAGAACGAAATTTCTAAAGAAATGCAGATTGCCTATCGTTTATTCGTTTCACATCGCAATATTAATATATATACGTATAAAATTGTGATGCAGGTAATACTGTAATATAAAAAAAAATCATTTTTGCATAAAATTATGTTGATAGTATTTAAACTTTGTATAGATTCGACATCCCGCTAGTTCTGTAGTCGCTGAAAATTATCTTGTGTACTTAAGTAACACCTTAATTGGTCTGCACTTCAACCGCTGTCAACCTTTTAATGATATACATACATACGCATCACTTCATACATAGGTACATATGTACTATGTAAATACGCAGGACATTTGTTACATATGTACATATGTATATTGCAGAATAATTAATTTATAGTCGCTTCCTAAGTACATCAAAAGGGAAATATTTAATAAGTCGCAGGAAGACTCCTTGAAAATCCAAGAATATTGGTTTTGTCAGTATATAGCACAGTAACAGATAAATCGCCTTAAGAATTCCACTTAAATCGCTGCTCGAATTGATAAAGAGAAAAAAGAGTACTTTATGTCCATGTGCATACATACATATGTACATATGTATGTTTTAGTGAAATCATATCGCAAATCTCCAAAAAAAAAAAAAAAAAAAATTGTTACGCATGTAAGGCCTCTACTTACATACATACATACATATGTAGATATTTATGCTATTATAAAATGTAGCCACTCTGTTACCGCAAGTTAACACATATACCTTTTCAATATATGTATATATCTACATAGGTATATAAACATATGTATACATATATTCATTACACATGTATGCATGTTTCAGAAGGTCCTTTTCTGTTTTTTTTTTTTGTACGCACCATTTGTTCTTTTTGCTTTGGCTACGTTTTCATGGTTCTGCTCCTTCTCTACGCCAACGTTTGCTAAATTTATAGATCGCTTCTTTGCAATGGGTGCTGATTGACCCTTCGACTTCGTTTTTGCCGCTTGCGACATTATTTTAATTTTCGATTCTATGTAAATAGAAATACATAAATGCTATTAGATTCCTTTTTTTTTTTTTTTTCAATTTACCAATTGTTTTAGAAAAAAAAGAATACATACGCAGACAGAAATTATTTGCTTCAATTTTATCCAAAAGTTATGGTATTCGTACGGATGTTAATAAATATGTATAGTCCAAGTGCCTTCAACGAGAAACAATGCAAAATAACGAGAAATAGTGCAGAATAAATACATACATAAATTTCTGGAATATTCTATAGCAATTGAGACAGCGAATGAGAAAAAAAACTGAAACAAAACGTTTCGGTTCACAAACGTTCTCAGTTCTTTATGGAAATTTTCATGAAG
The DNA here is from genome assembly GCA_960531455.1 of Urophora cardui. Taxonomy (NCBI): domain Eukaryota; kingdom Metazoa; phylum Arthropoda; class Insecta; order Diptera; family Tephritidae; genus Urophora; species Urophora cardui. Next base: position 133,565,420 of record OY482673.1, on the reverse strand, counting down.
CAAATTAGCAAGGCCGCTGTCACGCCACGAATAAAATGACCACGGTCAAATTTCTGCTATTGCTTTCCATTACAGCGAAAAATAGGAAAGTACGGGAGAGCACACTCACACTCTCCATTTTGGCCGTGATTCGGCACTGGTACCGAATTAACATGCCTCCAACCTCTCGCAGAAAATAAAAAAATTATAGAAAAGGTGTATTCTGACCATCTTAATCCCAATCACGGCGTAACAGCGACCTAAAGCAATACTGACATTTGAGCATTATGACTCATAATTTATGAGACACTTGTATGAAGGAGTTAGCAATGTATAACACTCAATCGAGCATGCTTTTGAGTTAGTTTCCAACGCATTTGAGTCGAGAATAGCATCTCGCTTGAAGCGATTTATGAGTACACGCACACACTCTCAGCGAGAGTCTCTCTCCAGCTTAACATTTTCTCAAAGATTTGTCCTCTTCCATACATTTGGAATTTTAGAAACACTCGCTGAAATCAAGATCGCTCGGATTGATGTGTACATACATAGATATGTATATACATGTTTTCGTTGATAGGAATATGTATGTATAAATATATATTCGCTGACATGCCATATGTGCCCACAGATATGTACATATGTACATATTTTCGCTGAAACGCATGACAATATTTTTCGCTGATATACATATGTATATACACATGCATATACATATGCATGTATTGCAGATTTGTTTGTATATACATGTATATATATTTCGCTGTTATATAAACATACATATACATATGTATGTTTCGCTGAGGTGCTTGCACATATGCATGTATGTATGCATTTCGCTGATATATACCTACGTAGGTACATACATATTTTGCTGATATATGTACATATGTATATTTCGCTGATATGTTTATATGTACATATGTATATATTTTCGCTTAAACGTACGCAGACATACACATGTGCACATACACATACATACACATATTTTCGCTGAAATGCATATACACATATATGTATTTGCCGGTATGTACATAAATACATACACTTATTCGCTGATATGTACATACTTATCTTCTCGCTGATATGTATGTATGTAGATATATTCACAAAATTAAACGAATGAAACGAACGCACAAAATTTGTATCTCCGATTTTGCACCATGCACGCAAATTATCCACTTATTTCATATTAAAACGATTCGATTGCACATATACAATTCCTTTGGCTCGAACGGACCAAAAATGTTTATTGAAATCAAAAGAATAATTAACAACTCAGTTATATATATTCAAAGAATTGTGTTTACGCCAACCGCACGTCCGCTCGTTCCGAATTCATTTCGTTACTGGTTCATTTCGCTGGAACAAAAGGAAAAAACCGATACATTTTAACCGTTAACCGAAAGAAATTAACCGATTATAATCGTTTTTCCGGTTATAGTTGCCATCCCTAGTCCAGGGTTACTTTCAGTGTGTTTACGATCTCTGTTGCAATGTCTCTGTTCGTTTTTTCTGTCAATATTTTAGTTAGAGTGTTTAGTGTTTCTGTCAGTGGTATCGAAGGATATAGGTCTTTCACGTCAAACGATACCAGTTTCGAGTCCTTAGGTACGTTCAGGTTGTTCAGTTTTTCGACTAGTTCCGTCGTGTTTTTGATTGTGTATTTATTGGACAGGTCCAGTGTCTCGGTTAGTAGCTTATTTAGATGTTTTGATAGTCTATATCCTGGTGCCGATTTATGGTTTACTATTGGTCGCATAGGTGTTCCTGCTTTGTGGATTTTAGGTAGTGCGATCAGTGACGGGGCCGATGGATTCATTGTCGTGAGAGTGTAGGCTATCTTGTTGTCTACTATATTTTTTCCCTGTTTTATTGCACGCTTTATTGCCATTTGGTATTCCTCCGTTGGGTCTTTCCTCATCACTCGGCAGCCCATTTCTTTGATGACTTGGCCTGTTTTTGTGGTGTATTCCTCTTCGTCCATTAGCACCGTTGTATTTCCTTTGTCTGCTTTTGTTGCTATTATTTTATTCTCTCTTAGTTTTTTCCTCAATTCTTTTACCGTTTTATATTCATTTGTTACCATTTTCTTTCCATCAGCTTTTATGCTCTTTTCGATTATGCGTCTGCATAAATGCCTTGCGTGCTCCTGTTCCTCGTTTGGTATTAGTGATATGGCCACCTCCGTGTCCGCAATGGTGTTCTCCACGTCTTTTTTCCTATCGTAGCTTTCGATGTTGTATTTCAAACCTTTTTGTAGTAGCTGTGTTTCCTTGGCGTTGATTGGAAGACTTGTTAAGTTAACAAATCTTTGATGGAAAGATGTTTTTTCCTGCTGTGGGCCTTTTTTGTTGTTGTTTTGTTTTGTGTCAAGGACGTCCAGTTTTTTGTTGAGTTTTTTATACTTGTTTTCCATGGCTCCTTTGATCTCTTCCTTTATTGCATCTAACGTTTCCAGAAGGGAACTGACTGGAATGATTCCCATCAGCTCCAGATGGATGCGTAGTAATTCCTGATTCATGCGCTCCTTCTTTGCGTGTTGGTTCCTGATCTCGCATCTAATGAAGCTGTTCTCCGCTTTCCTTATAATTTTGCGTTTATCCTCGTTTTTCATTTTGTGTCCTATTTGCGCGTATTTTGGAATGAGTTTGCTCATTAAACATTGTTTATTAAACCATATGTTGGCTTTGGTGTTGTGTATTTTCTGTAGTCGCCTTTTGTATGCTATCAGTAGAATATTTGTCCGGATTTGATGTTCCTGACTGGAATTAGTATTTTCCATTCATTCCGTGTGGCATTAAAAACTAATACTGATTTCAGACAGAAAATTAATGTAGTACATTACATTTATAATTTAACAATAAATTTTTGTGTTTCACACACACTCAATTAACAAGGAGATGTCACTTTTCATAAAATAATAGTGGTCTTCATATAAAGTGGTAAAGTAATAAATTGCTAAAGATTTTCAGTTTGGCCGCATTCTTAAATGAACGCACCTTCGTAAATAATTGTTAAAACTCTTGTCAGCTGTCAACTTGATTATTGAATTAAAAATTATTTTAATAATTCGTGCTAAAATGCAGAAAGAAAGCACGAAACGTAAATTTCTTAGACTTTGGCAAAAATCAGAACACATAAATACAGTTTCTTCTTTTAAATTGAAAAAGTAAAATTGGCAATGTGTCAGACTTGAATTTTACCGAAATTTATAAATTTACGCAACAAAATCGTTCGGTAAAGTGATAAACTTTACTTAAATATATTTTCATAAAAATTTTGACAGATAATTATTATTTTATCACTTTAACCCATTTACCAGCAATTTACCACTTTAGATGAAGACCCTTAATATGTTGTTATTGACAAGAATTTTTGAATAAATAATCCCAGTAAACATTCGGAGTCATAAAAGAGTCAGAAAGAAATCCTAAACTGGAGCATTCATAGTTATTATGAGCTCATTTTGGAGTCCGAAATGTATGTATTTCTGTTATTAAGGTGGTCTCCAGATATGAGCCTAATTTCAGACATTTTATGAGCCTGAATATGTAGTAAAACAAAAAAAAAATTTCTTTTGTTTTTGCATTTTCCTTCCCCTGCCCCAATTCTCTTCATCCTCTCTCACCATTCACCCCAGCTTATTCTCCTCTTCTCTCATTGATTTCGTCCAGAAGTCGCACCTGTCGAGCAAAACAGTTGTGTAGATATCACCGAGCGGAAAGTGATATAATTTGCCCTTATGAACGAGCTGATACAGAAAATATACGAATTATTTTTATAATTACCTATCCCCAACATAATCAGCAATAATTTCGCTGCTTTGAAACATTTTTATTACACTCAAAAATTCATAAATAAAGGTATTTATATATTTGTACATTTGTCAAAATCGTAAGCACAACATGTCCGAAAAATTGATGATGGAAAAAAGTGTCCAAACTCACATCATATTATTGTGTTAATCAGAAAAAATCAACTATGCGTTCAGAATATAAAAACACAACTGTTGCACAATCGTTGGGATTCTGAAAGCAACCATTGTGGAACCTGCATTACTTGCTTTATAGTGTATTTGTATTTTCCTCTGGATTCGAACATGAGATTCAATCGAACGCCATAATATAGTGAAACATTCAACATTATATTAAACTTTAGTGATACTTTTATACCTACTTCCCATTTTTCGAATTACAATTATCATTTAAAAAAACAAGAAAAAAGCATTATAAAAAAAATTTCCTAAGCTCATACATATTTCACACATGTTTGTGATTCATATCCGACTCCAAATTATGAGTGCTCTGAAAATGTTTAATAATAATAGTACAATGGCGCTATTATAACTCTGACGAGTTTTATGACCGAGCTTATCTCCCAATTCGAGGTGAGTTCCTTTTGTTTTTCCTACTAATTGGGAGAGAATGTTTGCTGGGATAATAAATTCATGCCAAAACTAATTGACGGTTGACACTGAAAACTTCAAAATGAAAAAAACGAACTTACCTCCTAGAGTTGCATTGGATTTTTATTCGATTAAAAATTCAATTAATTAGTAATGGATCCATTAATAATTGAATTTCTGTATGGAAAATCGAGCTTCATTATCAACTTAATGAAGAAAATGTGGATAATTACTCCATTAACCGCCTGTGTGAAATCAGTATAACTAAACTTTTATGCTGCCTGGTTTTTTTACTTATACCATTTTTCACACCGTTCACCCATTCAATTCAATTAATTAAGTAATCATTTTTTCCATTAATTATTTTGCATGAAATTTTTTGACATTTACATACCCAAATATGGCAGCATGATGACAGTTCACCTTTGAGAGTACGCTAATTGGCTGTGTAAGGGAATGACTGGTGGATTGGCTGTGTAGGGGAAGGAGTAGTGGATTGGCTGTGTAAGGTAATGCGTGTGTGGTGGTTGCGTGCCTGCGTGAATACCGGCATGAGTTGCGTGATTTTCGGCGAAAAAGCGCTGTTTATTACTCGAAACATGTAAACATGTATGTTTATACTCGTCTGTGTATGTATGTATTTATGTATGTATACATAAAGTGGCAACATAGACATATTTTATATGGTAAGCGCACCCGAGGGATGAGGCATGATTGTTTTTGTTTTAATGTACTTTAATAGACTCAATGAGTGAAATCTATAAAGAGTGGGTGCAACTTACAAAGTTTAGGTTGACTTACATAAACACTAATTTAAAAGGTAGCTTATGTTAAAGCAGTGAAGGTGTTAATTAAAAGGAAATCATATTTAAATTGTTATAATTGGACGAACAAAAATCAGGCATTCCCTGAGCAGAAATATTTAAATTAAGTTATAATTATTTCAGCTTGTTATACTTTTATAAAAGATTTACATAATCATACTCGGAAAACTGGAAGAATAAATACCAACGCAGATCCAATGACTCATTTGCTGTCCTCGTCAGATACAGTAGTATCATCTTGAAGCAACATAAAACGGGGAAACAAATTTTAAAGGCGGATTAATCGTTTTAATACTGAAGTCAAGTTCAAGCGCAGTTAACTAATAAAAAGAGTTCAGAACGTTTCGGAATTCCTTTCACACTCCTAAACAAACACAACAGCAAACAAATGGAAGAAAAGTTATGGACTAAAACGGTGAATCCGCCCTAAGGGATATTTAGCAAAACATTTTTGAAAGTGAAAAAACCAACAACAGCATGGGATTCTTTGCATCAGTAATAAGTTTCTCTTTTAAGGACTTAATTTCACATAAATTGATACATGATACCTAATCAATATCCAATCAATTGAAATTTTTGTTTAATAGTATTTCTTTATTCATATTTTGCAAATAAGTATGCCTTATTTTAACTTCATATCAAAAGTAAGCTCATATTTTATGAAAAATAGCAAAGACCTATAGGAAAAAAAATTTCAAAAGTTAAAAAAAAATTCCTGCAAACACAAGAGTTGCATTTTGTTAGACTAGCATTATCTAAGCTAGAAAAACTAATACTCAGAAAATGTATGAAAATACGAACTAAAATACAATTATGTCTTGTTATAACATAATAATATAATAATACAATGGCGCTATTATAACTCTGACGTGTTTTATGGCCGAGCTTCTCTCCCAATTCGAGGTGCGCTCCTTTTTGTTTTTTCCTACTAATTGGGTGGACCTACAGTTTTATGCCGGCTCCGAACGGCGAATGCATTTTTTGTGAGAAGCTTTTTCATGGCAGAAATACTCTCGGAGGGTCAACGACTGCCAACGACTGCCGAGAGGTGACCGCTGCTCTTAAAAAACCCCATAATTTTTACTAATTAGAAAAATGTTTTTTGGTGTTTTGCTCGGACCGTGGTTTGAACCCGAGACCTCTGGCATAGCAGGCGAGCACCCACCCACTGCACCACAGCGGCCACATATCAAGCATAAAATAGAGCCTTTCAAAAAAAAAAAAATAATAATAATATCAAGGAGAAAAAACTTAACCGTTCAATTGCGCAGAGTAAAATTTTATTTGCTTCTGTTTTTATCAATTGTAAATTTAGTTGCTAAAATAAGCCGTTTTTAAGCAATAAACCAGTGTACAAATTATACTAAATTACATAGAATTATATGAACTAAACAAAGGTCTTCTTTTTACGCCAAAAAATTCCATTACCTTTAAATCATTTTCTATTTAAATTTTACTTCAATTTAGTCACAATTTCGCTTGTGCTTTTGCTTTGTTTCTATATATGTATGTAAATAAATGCTGCTAGCTGCCTGTTTAACTGGCTGGTACATAGGCATGTACATATATACTTATGTACTTTGAAGTATATACCTACTCGTGCTCAAGGTACACATATACTAAAGGGCTGCACGAATGGATTCGAAACGACCAACAAAATATTCGCGGCCATCCAATTACAGTACCTACTTGTTTCTGTCGTTTTAGAATAAGCGCAAGTAGAGCACAACCATAAACAGAACCAATACAATTACTTTTTCTTAGCGACAATTACATGACCTTAAAGAGGTTCTGCAAATAGTGTACACTACTTGCGAATGCTTCGAATATAATCGAAATACATATATGTATGCACATACATATTTTCATAAACACACATTCAGACGTTGTGTTCAGCAAAATTACGCTGCTAGTGTGAGTGTGTGTATGTGCATATGCATACACACTAGGGCGCACAGTGGCATTTTTACTCAATTTAGACGTGAATAATTCAATTTTGTTGTTGTAAAAATTTCAAAACTTTTGTATGCAGTTCGAATGGCAGATGATCACTGTGGCCAATGGTGGTTTTTGTTCCTTTCTAACCCCATTTTTCACGCTGTAATCAGCTGTTAAAGTGTGCATTTTAACTGTGATATTTTTTTATAAGTGAGTACACATATAATTAAGAGTCAGTTTAAAATTTAATAAGAAGAGTTCTGTCAGTGAAATTTAAAAATATATACTAGCTTAGGGTAGCAAAAAGTGTGGACTCTTGTTTGCAACTCTCTACAAGTTTTTTTGTACGTTTAGTGTGCAGATGTAGCGTCGTGAATACGCGTTTCTTTATTTGTATATAAAAAATAAGAAGCAGTTAAATTAAAACTTCGCCAAAGTTTTGAATTAAGCCGCATTAAAATAATTCCTTATTTTTGGTAAACTCTTTTTATTCCTACATATATTCCATTAGGATTCTTCTGCCCCGATCTGCCCCCGCGAGAAATAATATCGATAACTGGGAGAGAGTTATATGAAGTGTAGGTTAGAGAACGCAACCAAAACAAAAAAGATAAAGCCGTTTTTGAGCATATCTGCAACAAACAAGGTTTTGGGAATACTTAGAAAGTGAAAATTACTTCGTTGCAGCCTTCAATTGTTATGGTAGAAGAAGAAATTGGTCACATTATTCATGATATGCACTTGACAATGATTTATGGCACGACTTTAGTGTTGTTTGTGGCCAGGAGATTAACGAATCTTTGTATAAGTTTGGATTATACACTTTGCGTGCTTATATAAGATGTAGGGAATGTATTTTTAATAGCGGGTATCGCCTCAACATTCGCGTTTGGAAAGTTATAAGCGACGAACATAAAGCCATATTCCAAATCGAAAAACAAAAATTTCAAAGTAGCATCAAGCGTTTAATGTAATTCATGGTAGACACGCCCAAACAAGATTATGGCACATCCAATGATGGTAACACATCAAGCCATTTTTTTTTTTTTGGAAGAGTATATAGCTTAGCTACTACCGCCACTGGAGTACATGAGGAACACATTCGTCATTTTGGTGTTATCCTCAACTGCATGTCGAGTGGCTTTCCTATTGCACACGAGAAGTTTTCTTAGTATTGCGAAAGTGCTTCTATAAATTATGTTACGCATTATCCATGGTATCCAATGCCATCAAGTGTCCATAAAATTTTAATTTATGGTGATGCAATTATAAAGTCGTGTTCACTGCCTATGGGTATGCCGTTGGAAAAAGCATTGGAGGCCCGTAATAAAGACATTAGACAGCATCATGAACATAAACAGAGTAAATCAATCCGCTCGAGAAGAATGGAAGACCTGATGCATGCGTTGCTGTTTATTCAGATCCGATTATATCTTTGCTGTCTAAAATCCGCAGGCGTACGTAGATGTACCAATGATGAAGTTATTCAGTTATTTCGAACCACAATACTTCTCCTGTTCAAATCAAAACATTTAAAAAAAGTCGCATATCGATTTTTTTAAAAACCTAAAATTTTGAGTTATGTCTATTTTGAATATATGCACGAAAACTATTGATTTCGTGTCCAGGAGTAATATATTTACTAATACATCTAATTTGAACGAATAGTATTCACTTTTCAGCGTTTTATTAATTTTTCACGTCTAAATTGAGTAAAAGTGCCACTGTGGGGCGGGTCGATTGGTAGGGGCCAAAAAAAAAATTAATGGACACAACGCAATTATAAAAATTTGGGCAATTTCAAGCTTTTTTGCCCAAGAAACCATATGTCTAAAATAAATTTCGAACCAGAGCTTTTTACGATCTACATATTTCCAACTGTTCTATATATTTTAAAATAACTCGGTAACCAATACTTCGATTCTTTTGATTTTTTCGGCATTAATTAGTAAACTTATTTGGCATATTAAAGTGGTTTTATGAAGGAAATAAAGTTCTCCCGAAATTCGATTTTCATGCGAATATAATACGGAAATCTATACCTAAAATTTTTCCTTAATATATTAAAATTTATAGGTCGTGCAGATGCCTCCAAATTTCTTTCTCCTTTTATATCAGTGATGATACATAATTTTTTTCAAAGTCCTTAATGAACAAGAAAAACATTTCTTATCATTAAAAAATGGAACATATGTTTGTTGGGCTTTTATTTTTTGCTCCACCTTAATGCCATATGCACATTAAATAAACATACAAACCAAAGAAGCAATAAGGTTTTGCGAATACTTCATAACATGGTTATTATTATGTTCTACTCGATCGTGGCGAATAGTGTACACTAATCGCTCCAACAGAGCAAATAGAAATAGTATTTGTATTCCAAATGAAAAGTATGGGTTTTATTCGTATCTGCATTGAAATTGTGCTGTGGCTAATTGTACAATGCATAGAGTATTCGCAAATATAGAAGAGGCAAATGGTATTGTGCAGAGGTCTAATATATACCAACTAGGTACTTGGCAGAAGAAAAAAAAAACCGCTTGTAAATAATAAAGCGCATGTGCTCGGCACATAAACTAGCCAAGCGAAGTATATACATATGTATATACTTACTTATGCATGCAAGTATATACATACGGCATTTTTCAGTTAGTACATACTACATATTTGCGAAATTTTCAAGCACATGTCTTGCATAGGATTTTCATAACACATGGACAAGAAAGTAAAAATACAACAGGCTGCTTTTTTTTTATTGGAAAATCCAATAGAAGCCATTAGCTAGCAAAGGAATATACATACATATGTAATAAATATGTTTGTACATTGTACATACATTTACGACTATATAACAAATACCACGTGCAGTTCTTGTCCGCTGCTGTTGCGCATTATATAATAGTTATCAATATACCAGTATATACTAGTATACGTACATATCTGCAAATTTTCTTTAGTCAGCATGAATGTACATTGTAAATATCGTTGTTTAAATAAACCTCATGACCGCCTAAGTGAAACTTTCATAAGCGCCTAACCGATACTTGTGCCAAAAATTACAGTTGAATTCCTGAAGCTCATATCTATTGATTCGTAATATATATTTGGTCTTGGGAAGCTATATTCTTCCTTTTAATGCTCTATTGTGCACCCGGAATTCAGGTTTGATAAATTTAATTTTAAGCACAAGTGTTGGTTATGTATTTACCAAAGTTTCACTTAGGTGATTATGCAGTTTAAGCGATATATATGTATGTACAATCCAAGCTTTATTTGCTTTTCATTTTACAAAAAATCATTCGTTTTTTGCTATAGTTTTTTTGTTCTCTTTACCTTCCCAGTTAGCTTTGGCATTCTCAATTCGCTGTTTGCTCTACGATGAATTTTCCTGCTTCTGCTTCTTTTTGCTTTATTTATTTTATTCCGCCTTCTTATATATTTCTCAAATGTTCCATCACCTTTCATTCTATATACCTATGTAAGTACATACATATATAATTATTTGATTTATTCTTCATCTTTTTCTATTCCCTGCCACAGTTTGCTTCGCGTTTTTGGCGTTCGTCATCGTGCATTTGGCATTTAGCTCGGCTGCTGCTGGTTGTGGTATTTTTTCCCACCTTTCTGTTTTAATAGGCACTTTTTCCTTTTTTTCTACCTTTTCTCTTTTTTTCTTTTTTTACCTTTTTCCTTTCATTTCTTCTTCTTTTTGTTTCTATTTAGTATACCCCATCAACTTTGTTGTTATTATTGCTTTTATTCGTCTTTACCGCTTTGCTGTTGTGGTCGTTGCATTTTACTCTTGCTACTGCTGCTGCGCCGTCGTCGTCTTTATCATCATCGTCGTCATCGCCGCTGATTCGTAGGCCTATTTTATTATAGCCAGCCTTCTTTTTTCTTGTCATTCACCTTTGCTAGTGTTGCAGTAGCCATTTTCTAGTCGCCACAGCTCGCGTTTTCCTCTTTATTGCTACTCAACTCTTTACTTTGCCTCCTTGTGTCTTGTGCGGCGGCCCTGCTTGTGTGGCTGCCCCTTGAGCGGCCCTCACTCTGTGTCCCTCCAGCGTGTAGCCTTCCTTGTTTGTGGTCCTCATTGTGTGCCCCTGCTCATGCATTCTTCTGCTATTTATTCGCCTTCTATACGCGCTTCTTCTTTCACTCATTTCATCCACCTGCATTATAGTTTTTGCTTCTTACTCTCATTCCATATATATGTGTTTCTATCTCTTTCTTGCTGTTGCAACTGCAGCGTGCTCTTGTTGCTTACATGACTTCGTTCGCAGTTTTGTTGTTCGTCGTCGTCTTTTCCGTTCAGACAAATTCACATACCAATAATGGGGGTTTTTCAACGAGTATACTTTTACCATTAAAAAAATACTAATTGAATTTATTGTCGCTGTGGTTGTCGTTGTTGTTTTTACTTCAATAATTTCTGCCCCTTAGCGTTTTACTGCACATCCGTATGTAGTTATTTGATTTTCCTCTACAATCCTTTGATGATTTTGCCATTTTATTTTTTTTCTTTTGCTCGTTAACTCTTAACTGCTGTTTGTTTCACTTGTATTCCTTCCTTTTATTAATTTGTGTTTTCGTTTGTCTTTTACATCCTTCCATATCCTTTTGAACCCTTACATATGTCAAATGAAAGCCAAATTCTTTCGCCATCCGCTCTTTTATCCTTCCTGCTTCTATCTACGTTGACGTTGCTCGTCTAACTAACTAACAGCGAAATGTCGTAGCAAGCATAAGGATTCCTTTTGTCGTCGACTTCGTAAAGGCAGCGTTCCGTCGTCGACTGAATCAAATCAACCAAAGTTGGTGTGTATGTTGTTGTTATATTGTAAATAAGGAATGATTAACGAGAGTGTGTAACGAGTGCTGCAGCTAACTAATGTTGCTCTCTGTGTTATTTAGTATAAGCGAGAGACAGAGAGAGTTACATAATAATATAATACAACGGCGCTATTATAACTCTGACGAGTTTTATGGCCGAGCTTCTCTCCCAATTCGAGGTGTGCTCCTTTTTGTTTTTCCTACTAATTGGGTGGACCTACAGTTTTATGCCGGCTCCGAACGGCGAATGCATTTTTTGTGAGAAGCTTTTTCATGGCAGAAATACTCTCGGAGGGTATGCCGCCCACTGCCGAGAGGTGACCGCTGCTCTTAAAAAACCCAATAATTGGAGTTTTACTAATTAGATAAATTTGTTTGGCTCGGACCGTGGTTTGAACCCGAGACCTCTGGCATAGCAGGCGAGCACTCTACCCACTGCACCACAGCGGCCATGAGAGAGTTACATAAAATGATGAAATATTGCTGAGAATGACGAGTGGCTCTCGAAAGCTTTTTCAGTGCATATGGAGTTGGAAAAAATTGTTAAATTAAATACCTGACGGATTTGGGAAACACTGAGTTGGTTCTTAAGAGCCTATAATACACACTTGCGACTCAATCGATTTAGACGGGCTTTGATTTGCATGGGAATGTATGGAAGCATTCACACTACATTCAATTGGTCGAACAACTGAAACAGTTGGATTTGCATACAACAAAAATAGATTGAGTCGCAAGTGTGTATAGGCTCTTAAGATGATAAGTCTATTTTAGATCGGTTAGTACTTATTAGAAACTGACGATGCATGTTGTTGTCATTGATTCTGCTTGTAATGGAATGGAATTGTGGTAGGCCGGAGAGACTATGTCTCTTCCAAGCACTCAGGCATATTTACCCTTCATAAAGAATGAGAATAGGTTATAGGGAAAAGGCGGGATGGTGGAATCAGAGTTCCTCAGCAAACTTCACAGATTTTTTTTTATAAATCTGAGAAGCTTGTCGAGTGGTAGCGAATGTGCATCAGCGATTCTCTCCACATTTGATCCAAGAATGCGTATTCTTAGTACAGCGAAAGCAAAGAATATGGTCTGCGCCGTCAACGTCCTCCTCCAGACTATATAGCCAAAATGAGCTATCGATGATGCCTATGGTGACCATGTGCTGTCGCCATGGATTGTGTTCTGTACTAAATCCCAGAAGAGCCCGAAGCTTCCTCCATCTCTGCTCGAGAAGAAAGTTTGATACCTTCCTGTTAGGCATTTTCGGAAAGCATTTTATAATTTTGCAGGAATCTGTAGAGTTCCAGCGTCTCACGTGAGTTTCTCTGATGGAGTCACTGCTGTAATTTACAGTGAGTTAGTTTTTGGAGGTAAGCAAAGATGTGGTCATGATTGTGGTTGTAGGATCAGTCCCGGTAGAGAATAGAGCTATTGATGTTCTTGACTCTATCGAAGATTCTTGAGAGCCATTATGAGACCATTTCGTTTGTCAAAGGCATTTTTGTTGATTGGAAACTTCAAATAGATATCTCAAGAGTTCGATAATATTGGTAAAAGGGTGAATACTGGAAGATAAGAGAGCCTTGGGATTGCGGAATTTTCTTCTTTAATAAAATTTCAGCAAGGACTAAGTTGATCAAATGTAAATTGAGTACCTGTGAGAGAAGGGCTTAAACATACAGTTATTTTCATTGTAATGCTTAGGCTGGGTCAAAAGATATAGGTCAAAACGTGGACCCGGATGACCTCCCGAAATTGGCATCAAATAAAAAGAGGAAATCAGGGTTTTGATATAGAGCTTCCTGAGATGTAATGCCCAACCAAGTTCCCTTGACGAAGTAAAGGGACATGAGGAAGAGGAAATGGAGTGGGAACTGAAGGAGAATGGAAAATCCCGACAGCTCTGGGGTTTTAGTAATAGTAAGTCCTGCGTAGCTGGCGTTTTTGGCACAAATTGCGCTTTTTCCACTGTTTCACATAAATAAAATTAGACAAAAATGCGGAGAGCTTCTTCCATGGCCTCATTCTGTCACTGAAAAGAATTTTTCTTGAAAGCGTGTTAGCTAGATAAATTGAAGAAAGTCACAGTGGACAATATCTAGTACCATATCGTCCATTTGCATTTTTACTAATATTATTCGTGGCGTTCAATTTCCACTGTTTTGATGTTTGAATTTCGCATGAGCTTTTCTCTGACGTCACACATGTGTTTTGCTCCACCAAGTGGGCGTAGAAAGTGAGAAAGAGAGAGAGAGAGAAAAATTGTGCTTGATTACGCCAAAAAGAATGCTCTCCTGCGTCGACGGCAAGCTCGACGTCAGCGCTGCTGTAACGTTTTCGCAACTCCATTGTTAGTAGCAAATAGAAAATTCCATTAAAGTCGATTAACGTGTTTTCATATGCTCAGTTAACGTTAACAGCGCTGCATTGACGCTGCACTCAACGCTACAAAACGAAGCTTAACCGAAGAGCACATGAAATGAAACGTTTTTATCGCGACGATGTTCTCGTCTGCTGTTGTGGTGTTGAAGAAAGCACAAGCACAAATGTGATGCGATGTGACATACACACAAACAAACAAGCATGCTCCTGCAAACTCAGCTATGTCCTGTTAGGATTTTCGTGCGAATAAATGTGTGCTTGTGTGTAATTGTTTATGTATGTTTGCTGTGTGTTACAGCGACGAGACCCCAGCAAACTTTAGCGTGCACTTTCGCTGGCCGTCCCATGCACCTTTAACAGTTAGTTGTGTGGCTGAAGCCGCTGTAAGCGCATTGATTTAGTGAGACGGAATACCACACGTTCGTTAAGTGCGTATTTTTTGGTGCGTTGCGTATTTATTGAACGTATCGTCGAGACGTTTTCGTCGTTTGTAATGTACGCGTGCGTTCTTTGTGTGCGTTGTTTTTGAGTTGTGAATACGAAAAAAAGGAAAAGAAATTTATTAAAAAAGGTGATTTCATAAAATCTCTTTTAATAAAAGTTGTTAAAGTAAAAACAAGTAAGGCATTGAAAAAAAGTTATACAAATAGAATATTCATTACCGGCTGGCAAAGCAAGCAAAAGCAATAAATTTCACTCGCCAAACCAAAATAGAAATTGCGTATTACAAAATAACCAATTAAATAAAGCTTTAAATTTTGCGTTTGTTTATCTGTGACCATTGGTCGTAAAATTGCATGTAAAGTACGCTTGTGTGAGTAAGCGTGTCTGCTGTTGTTGCGTTTTATACGCACGAGTATACATACATATATCTACGCTTCAATTTTGCCGGCAACTTTTCACACGTGTTTCCAACGAGTGAGTGATTTAACCCTAATCACCGAATTTTGAAAAGTTACGTAAAACCGAAAGTGAGACTCTGAGGCTCACCTATGGAGAAATTTTGAAACGCATTATTTCTGTATTTGTTTTTTACTTTTATTTATGCAGTAATGAATTCAGAAGCATTTTTATACATTCTTATAACGGTTTATGACAATTTTTTTTAGTATATAAAGATAAAAAAGGTAATTCCGTAAAATACGGTATATTAATGTACTGCAATTTTCACACATTTTTTTAGTTGTTTGAATGTTCATTAAAAATGGTTTTATTACATCTGTTATAAATTTGGTTTTGTGCATACAATGAGAAAAGCTATGTAAGAAATGAATATGACTAAATTTTTCATATGATCGCCCCTAATATATATTTTCCGCAACCAAATTACAAATTTTTAAAACACGACGTTCGTGGTGAAATTACTTACGCTTAAAGCAGCTCATCTTTCGTTTCTCTATCTGAACGCATCTTTTCCGTAATTTAGAATCTCAGTAAACAGAAAAATGATCAAATGTTAATTGTTTTGAAATTGTTGACTTTGCCGGTCTCCTTAATTTTATGACATCCTATTATATAAAGATCTATGGTGAAATACGATGAGTTCACCAAAATCCGGGGAAAGTATGGTGAGTTCACAATGTAAAAACCTCACTGGGTAAACCTTGTGAACAACGGATTCAAAATTTAGTTGAATTCTAGAAATGTAAGCTTATTACGATAAACGTATTTAAGGTGAGTCTTTGAGGCTCACTTTCGGTTTTTCGTTACAATTTTATACGATTGCAAAAAAAATGGTTAAAATAAATAAATAGCCCAAAGATCATAATTATTTCATAATTTATGAACACAAATGCAGGAATACCCAAAATTTCAGACAAAAACCTTTTTTTGTTTAGGAATAATTCGCTTTCAAACTTTAAAGTGAGACTGAGAGGCTCACTTTAGAGGATTAGGGTTAAGGCTTTAAAAGTTTTGCCTATGTACATAAAATACATAAATTTTACGTATATATACCTAGTATATATATATTTGCGTGTGTTGCTTTGAAAATGTGCTTAATTGTGTGTGTGTATAAATTTGAAAGCTAAAGCATTTAAGCCTAAATTTTTATTTAATTTTGTGCGATTGAAGATGTTTTGAGATGATTTTGTGGGGAAAACAGCAAAATTTCTTAAGTAACCACTTTAAAAGAGGGTCGGTTTCAGCCTAGTTTACTAGAATGAGAATAATAAAATTTTGTAAGGAATTAGAGGTGGTCCTACAACAGAAAACGAAAGTTTACCCTTTAAAAATGTAAGAAATTTTCAACATTGGAAAATTCACAATTTTTCTATTTTTTTGAAAGTGTGTTGGAAATAGTGCAATAACAAAGAGTTTTCAAGTATTTTTGTGTTAATATCGACGTTCCCGTGCAATACTGTACTAAGTATAAAAACTATGTTTTTGCAGGGGAAGCTCTCAAGTTTTAAATTCAACATAAAACTTCATTTGTATGTTAACTATACCTCCACTTGTAACTTCAATTTCGATTGAATGGTCAATAGCAAAACTTGATGCCATCTAGGTTAGAGTACGCCGCACAGTGCTTCTTCTCCATATGGTGAATCGGCAAAATTAGGGGAGTAATCGCAGAACAATGAAATTTTGTGTACAGACATAAAATACTAGAGATAAGAAAAAAAACGAAGTTTTGACCAAATCCTTGCAAGGACATGACTACCTCCCATATGTCCTTGATTTTAAAGTTGTGATTTCAACTTCAATATCAAACAGAATGAAATGAAATTTGGTGTATGTTTATAGAATTATGTTTTTAAACTAGGTGACAAGTTTCGTCCTGTTAAGTGCAAGGACATAACTACCTACCATATATCCTTTTTTCCAAAAAGTAATTTTTAGATTAACATGTAATCACAATACATTAAAAACGAACTATAAGATATATAATTATCCTTTTAGAATCAAGGATGGTCTACACCGGTTAGTTATTGCAAAAAAATGGTTCTAAAGAAAATTACTTTTAAATTTGTTCAGAAAATATGTTGGTTTTTATAATTTAATGCACTATTTTGTTGCAAAATGTCAATATGATTTGGCACATATCAAATTGTAACTTTTAAAAGCGCAATATTATTAGAGTTAGCATAGAAACAATTTTTTATTATAAAATTTTTCCATGTAAAAAATAAATTTTTTGGGTTGTTAAATAAAGTACCAAATTAGCGATTTCCGGCATAATTTTTGAACCTTTTTCTTTTTTGGTAGCAAGAGCTCCTAGCATAGAATCGAAAATTAAAATAAAAAAATAGTCGTTTTTTCTTGTTTTTTTTTTTAAATTTTGTCAAACTTTGTAAAATTTTTTGTGTCTCACCTAAAAAAGTTAGTATGTATTACATGTATGTTCTTTGTCAGTATTTGTCACATATTTATAAAAACTGTATATTTTATCCTAATTTGGCTAATTTCCTATAGCATGAGGGAAAAAATAGTTCAATATATTAATTTTGGTAAATTTTTTCCATACCATATATATAAGGTTCTGTAGAATTTTCTAGAATTTTGAAAATATGGCTTTACAAAATTGTACAATTTCTACATTTCCGGCAAAAAACAGTGTAATTTGTTTACAGATTCTACTAGACCATTTTAAAGTTAACCAAATTCGCAAATAAAAAAATAGGCGTTCTTTTTTAATTTTTTGTTTGACTCCACCAAACTTTAGTAATTTTTTGAACTCCAATAAAAAAGTCGCAAATGTTTCGATGGAACTAGTCACTTTTCTGAAATAAATCATTTATCAAAAGTTATTTCAGCTATTTGGGCATATAATGGTAAGCAAATGTGGCAAGTTTCAGTGTAATACGATTTAAAATGAATTTTTGGCAATTTTTTTTTGTAACACACTAAAAATCGTATTACCTTAAAACAGGCGCGGATCCAGGATTTCGGCAAGGGGGGGTTTTGAAAATTTCTTTTTTTGGAAGATGTTTTTTAAGGGCAGACGCTGCACATAGGTAGATTTTGCGAATTTATGCGGCCAAAATTAAAAATTTTAAAATTGGTGCAAATACAAAATTCAAAAATCGCTCTACGTTTATAATAGACCGGGCGATAATAAACCGGTTTTCTGGGCTTTTATAGACAACGGGGGTGTCCCTGCCGCTAGTCGAAACTTATTATTCTCCCACTTTTCGATTTTTTATTTTTTACGTATTTTAAGTAACCCATTTTTAAACGTCAATGTTTTCAGTTTTAAGACAGTTATCAAAGTAAGCATCATGGATTCGAGTGCTTCAGGTAAATATCATTATTTATTGAAGAAATCGTCAACCTAGCATAATAAAAGACCCACCATTTTGAAGCTTTTAAGCATATTGGCTTTTCTTGAAAAAATATTGTTAATTTTTTAATTCAAAAGCATTTTAGTTATATTATCGCCTCCGATCGATTACCCGTCAATTTCTATACGGAAAAATGCAAAGCCAGAGATTATCAACAATGGATTAAAAATTGGCCTATTTGGAAAATTACCTGCTTTCGTATTTTCAGTATTTCCAATTTTTCAAAGTCAAGGAAATACTTATCATAAAAAGGGGCTAAGAATCCTAAAGCTACATTTTTTAGAAGAGTTTTGGGTATGCACTTTTGCAGCTCATTCAATTTTAATATAATAATATGCAACATTCAACTTTTTGAAAATTTTCATAGGCTTTTCGGAAATTTTAATTGGAACGGTCTCACCCTACACCCTACAGAAAAAAACTTCTAAAATTGACGGAATTTTTCACAGCATTGAGAATTTCACTTTTTACACTAAAATTGGTTGGCTACATAACAGTACACTTAGAAATCTCCTCAAAATCTTCTATAAATTATGGCCTTGCTTTGAAATTTTTAATCCACTTTCAGAAATTTCTACGATTTTTCAGATTTTTTCCATAAGCTAAGAAATCCTGCTTAAAACGATTTTTATGGAAAAATTTTCTATATTTTTAAACTAAAATAAGAAAGTAATATTTTCGACAGAACTCTTTGAAATAAATTTAAAAACTTTGGCGTATGATTTTTTTTTGAGTCACTGTATATATTTTTCAATAAAATCGACTTTTAACTCAAAATATTAAAATTTTGTATTAAACAAGCAATTTGGAATAGATGTAGACAATAAAATATTTTTGGCCGCATAAAACTTGAAAATCTACCTATGTGCGCTGGTGAAAATATGGACTAATACCACCTACTATTATTATTCTATATACTAGTTGCGCCATTTCCCGCACCCTAAAAACACCAAACTCAAAACCCTCCAAATTAACAATATGTATGTCATCACATAAAGTGCAGGAGATTTCAATTGAAGTTCTAAATAACATGTATAACGTATGTATGTATATTTTTGCATTGGTACGTGCGAAT
The DNA here is from genome assembly GCA_960531455.1 of Urophora cardui. Taxonomy (NCBI): domain Eukaryota; kingdom Metazoa; phylum Arthropoda; class Insecta; order Diptera; family Tephritidae; genus Urophora; species Urophora cardui. The sequence goes on along the minus strand of OY482673.1, from coordinate 133,545,698 downwards.
GAGTATCGTATGGTATTGGTGGCAAATTGATCATCAATTTCACTTACCCTTGCATTTAAAGCCAAAATAAATAAGAATATATGTATGTAGTACTTTTTGGTTATATTTATATTTTTAATACATAGAATTTTTACTTTATTGAAGTTCTTGTGTTTATATACTCAAATTTTTAAAAGATAAATTTAAACAAGAATTGCGAAATGCCTCTGAAAAAGGCAATTTCTCCAACGATCCAGACATTTCTGACCAAATTAATTCTGTACAATCCCGATAAAAATAGGGATAAGAAAGAAAAGAAAATAAATTTGCGATTTGGCAATTTGCGAATAGCATTTGACAAATTTGATTTTATGCACGTGCGTCCAAAGGTACCTACATGAACTTTTTTCGCATGTAGGTACATATTTTGGATGTTATGTGGTCCAACCATTGCTTTTGGAATGATAGAGTTTTCCTTGATCAGTTTGGGAAATTTGGGCGCAGAATCTATAAAGGCATTAATTTGGGATCTATGATAAACCACAAGGGGGGGTTTGCACCCCAAACCACCCCCCCCCCCGTGGATCCGCCACTGCCTTAAAACAGTTTTGCCTCAAATTGTACTGATTTTAGCGACCTCTATTGGCAACAAAAGCATGAGATTATAAATTCTATTTATACATTTATTCCAGGTGATATGTTAGCTTCACAAAAATATATATCACTTGAATAAACTACGCAGTTTATTTTAATTTAATTTTGCCTATGGGACGAAGCAATGTACGCCGTGTGTAAAACCACAAGAAAAAGTAAAAACTTGCCAAGTTGTTTTTCATGGGAAGCTTTAAATGTTTTTATGCTATTAGAAAACTAAACTATTATAGATACACTTTAGCTTATAACTTTACGATCTATACCCACATATGTGTCACCCTCATATTGTAGTTGAAGTGAACATTTTCGTAGTATAGTCAAAATCATAATATTGATATTATTATATTCATACCACATGTGTGTCCCAGGCATAAGTGATTGTATTTTTTACATATCTTAAACCGTAAAAGTGTTTCACATTAGCCTGCTTAAAGTTTCGTGTAACCTTTTAACCTTATACTAAGTGCCTTTTTAATGACCTGCAATTATAGCAGTATTGTGAATAGAAACAAAAATTCATATTTACTTATGTATTTCTCTGCATAAAATTTCATCATCGACTCTACACTAAGCACTGTGTATGAAATTTCCGATCTTGGTGCTGTTTTTGACAACACATTCTTATTTCGTAGCCACTTGAATTGTACTGTGGCAAAATCATGCTCTATGCTTTCCTTCCTCCGCCGTTTTAGTTCTGACTTATCTGACCTCTACACCTTGAAACTTTTCTATACTTATACACTATAATATACTTGTACGCTCCAAGTTGGCATATGCCATTTTCATCTGGCTACCATATTTTTAGTGCCATTAACGGACGGCTGAACGAATTCAAAAAACTTTTCTTTGCCTTGCCATGCGTTTCTAAGATCTAACTGATCCGATGCCTCCTTATAGTGCTAGCTGTCAGCTTATTCGCTTAAAAGCCTTAAGTTTTAGGATATCTGTACTCTTTCTAATTTTTTCTTTGACATCTTATTAGGAATGATTAATTATCCTTTCCTTCTTGAACGCATTAACTTCAATATCCCTATAAGAAATCTTCGCTACCACGATATTTTTTCTGTTCAGCGAGTTCGAGCACTCAATGGTCTTTTAGGTTCTTTGTACAAAGATTTTGTCTGAGAAGACCCCTTGTGAATTTTCATGGCGAATAATTTTCTGGAACATTTTTAGCCTCTATCGAACTTTAAACTGCTATTTTTCCTTAACATCCTAAAATAGGAATCAAACCGACCCCTTTGTCAGCAGAAATCTCTGAAAAAGAAAAACCCCATACTCCTAGTACTCTAAGCGGAAAGTTGGTTAGTTGGTTTGGCAAGATATCAATAAAATATGGACAACGTTTGGTATATTAAAGTTACTTTTCAGCAAACCTGTTAAATAATGATTATTAATCGTAATGATTACCGGTTTGATTGATTATTTTTTCAGGTATCTATTTAATGATTGATTACCCATTGTTTTCAAATTTTAATGATTGTTTTGCAATTACCATTAAAAAAAATCAAAAAAAATCATAAAAAATCAAAAAAAATGAAAAATAATCATAAAAAATCAAAAATAATCAAAAATAATCAAAAAAAAAATTATTTTGATTGTTTTTGATTATTTTTGATTTTTTATGATTATTTTAGATTTTTTTGATTTTTTATGATTTTTTTTTATTTTTTTTGATTTTTTTAAATTTTTATCAAAATCGTTGTAAAGAAAGATGCACATTTGTACGTATGCAGGTATGTATGAAGCCTTTTAAGGCATACTGAGGGCAATAACGCAACTATTCCGGACTTAAAGCCTGGTGCTCAACCAACCTCACGACGGTAGCTTGATAGTACCGTGGGGGAGGGGGCGTTCGGTACGACGACAGCAGGTTTAGTGCGGGTGAAGTCCCACACTGGCAGGGTAAATGCTTTAGATGCTTCCTCCTCGTGAAAAAAAAAAAAAAACAAAACAAGTAAGAGCGCGGCTGTCTTCGGCCGTACCGAAGACTTCATAGCTTTCATGAATGGGGAAATGAAAAGTTACCTATGTACATAGCCTGAGGAGTTATACACCAAAATGTGTATATCTGAACAATCGGTTGTATGCGAGCTATATGTTATAGTGGTCCGATTTCTCTTAAAAAGCCACCCACGTACCAGATGTCAAGTAGATATCTCAAAACATGAGGGAGTAATTTGCGTTTATGCATACGCATATATGGACATTGCTCAACGACACAGCTCATAGCCCTCATCATATCGAATATATTTTGGTGGGTCTGCCGTATGCATAGACTTACTCTCTGTCCTCTTAATTATCCGGGCTTAGCTTAAAAAAGGTGGGTGAGCGCAGATGAGAGATTTGAGATGATAGCAATACTTTTAGTGTGGCTTGCACCATATATACATGGTATACTTTACATACATATTATTATGCTTATAACTTCATGTTTCACTGCATTTTAAATTATATTTTTTGCACTCCCTACATTTATATGACAAAACCATATATGTATTTTCACTGCATATAATTATGTTCATTTTAAAAAAAGTGCCTAGCTTTTTTGGGGCCATACCGAGGCAATGGAATCATAGATTCTCTATACCATCGTGCTGTTTTCTAATGAAAATTTATTGCAATTTAAACATTTAGATACATCAATAAATAAAGAAATGTATATTTCTTGTATTAGCTAATTTTTATAATATTAAGGAATATATAACATTAATCTTTAGTAAAAACTGAGTGAATTATCTAGGATTAATCATATCTGGATAAACATTTAATTTCCTGTAAACAAATTCTCTAATGCTAGGGACACACATCGTAGTATAGTACAAATATTGAGATCTATACCACATATGTGTCACTCTCATATTGTAGTTTAATTGAAAATTTTCATAGTAAAGCCAAATCATAGTATTGATATTATAATATTTCTACCACATGTGTGTCTGAGGCATAAGCATCGTGCATTCTGCTGATCGCGGAACAATGATACAAGCCCACGATCTTACTTTCCCTATAAAGTGAAGGACGTTGCCTCAAGAAATACCTCCAAGGCCACAGATGCGTTCACGACATACCCATTTTCCTCAAATAGGATTATTAGGGAATTTGTATGCCGCTTCGCATGCCTACTACATAATAAAGCAGTAGACGATTTGCTATGCTGCAAATAGATCTGCGTAAAGATAATCTCTGGCATAATCAGAATTATTTATTCGCTCTTCCCTGTCCTTTTCCTGGACCTAGAAATGAATCTTCCCCAGGTGTAAGAAGGGTTTGTATCCGTATCTAGTACGAAAAACTTCCAACGACCCAAGGTCTATACAAATTTTGTACTTCTAAATTTGTCGACATTTTAATTAGTGCAGTTGTCGCTGTAGAATACACAATGACTTGGATACACCTGTCCCCATATTTACTGCAGGGTTACGTACTTTAATATGCGTTCACATACATTTGTACAAACAAACTTTATGCCTCTCTGACCAAACATGCATGCCTACCTGAATACTTATGTGCATGCGTATCCAAATTTCTTTACAACAATATTGAAAAAAATCAAACAAAATGAAAAAAAATCAAAAAAAAATCATAAAAAATCAAAAAAAATCAAAAATAATCATAAAAAATCAAAAATAATCAAAAACAATCAAAAAAAATTATTTTGATTATTTTTGATTATTTTTGATTTTTTATGATTATTTTTGATTTTTTTTGATTTTTTTTGATTTTTTTTTGATTTTTTTTAATCGTAATCATTAAAATTACTTTTTTCTACAAAAGAAAAATTAAAATAATGATTACCAATTAAAAAACAAAACAATTTAATTGATTACTAATCCTAATCGGAATTTAACAGGTCTGCTTTTCAGCTACATTTTACTGAACAATTTTCTGTCCAAGACTTCACAGAAAAACAATTTGAATTTGTTTGATTAAAAATAAAGCTTCGCTTATTTAGGCATTAAAGTTGCTGATTAAATGAAAAAAAGAAAAAAAGTATGATGTGAAGCAAGAATGTCACCTTCTTTCAGTTTTTGAAGACCTTAGATCAATGCGTAAACAAGATAAATAAAAAAGTGAAAGTTTTTTTATAACGTTATTGGGTATGTTACTGTCTAGCACGAAATTATTATTTTTAATTTTAATTTTTATACTTTGGAATAAGCGGAAGAATCCAATTAGCTCATACAGCGATGGTAGATGTGATAGCTATTTCTAAGAAAAACCACTTTCTTCATCATCAGACATCTTCTCGGGAGCACACCAGGCATTGAACCTACGCTCCAAGCTGCCTACCATTATTCAACACTTGCATAGCAGATGTACGAAAATCGTACACTAAGTGAGGTTAGATTGAATAGAGCAATGGCATATATAAGTGAAAAATCCAACAGCTCAGCAATACCATCGGTAGCCGCAGTGCTTAGCGTTTCGCTAATATTCGACTACTGATGGTTGGAGCGTAGGTTCAATGCCTGGTGTGCTCCCGAGAAGATGTCTGATGATGAAGAAAGTGGTTTTTCTTCGAAATAGCTATCACATCTACCATCGCTGTATGAGCTAATTGGATTTTTCCGCTTATTCCAAAGTTTTTTTATAACATTTCAAGAAAAACATTATTTAGCAAAATCCATACTTAAATTATATAAGCACTTACTAACGAATAACAATGCCTGCCTACATTCAGCGATAGTAAGTAAATTAATGTCAGCGACATTAAGTCAATTGACAAGCCAAAGTGAAATACTTTAATTTTAGCCGGACATTAAATTATCCACATTTCGTCACATTTAAAACAACTTGCTACTTAGGCAAGTTGAAAAATCCTTTTTTTTGTATCCACCTTAAAGGATTTGTTTAACATTATCCCAAAAATGTAAAGCACTGCGACTATGAAAAATGCTACCCTATATGCTCTACACAGAGCCAAAAAGTTCACCTATAATCAAAGAGACTGTCATCTAAAAAAGCTATTTGGCCAAGGAGAGCGAGAGGAGGCAAAATTGAAGAAATTTTTGCTAGAAAATCTTCTAGATTTTAGCCTGAATTTCTTCTTAAATTTATTGAAAAGGATACCGTCTGAAAACGAGGAGATAACTTCTTATTTATTAATTTTTTATGTCATTTTGTCAAAAAAATTAAATTGTTAGAAGAAATCTGCTTGTTTTTATGAGAAAATTTTTTATAAAGCAAATCAATAAGGACATCCTCTAATTTTTACCAGAACCTTTTTGAATTTATTAAAAAGGAAAACTTTTTATTTTTAAAAGAGCCCTTATTAATTAAAATTTTGCTATAAACGTCTTAACGTACGTACATGTATGGATGTACTCGTACATACTAGAAATATGCATAACAGTTATTGCATCAGCCACTTTTTTTGTATGTGTGCAATAACATGTTCAAGAAATTAAAAGGGAGAACTTTTTATTTTTAAAAGAGTAAAGAGTTTATTATGTACATCTGCACTTATATGAAATGAAATGTTGCCCTTTGTCTGAATAAGTCCTAGGAAAATACTAGTTGACTAATTATGTTTTCCGATGAAAATCAAGATTCTCTTCTTAATAATATTAAACAGGGTTTCTTCTTAATTTTACAGGTTATCTGCTAAATTTATGTGAAAAGGTTTCCATATTTATTCTGGGAGTCATCTTCTTAATTTTATATAAGAGGTTTTCATCTTAGTTTTATAGGTTATCCATTAAATTTTACTGAAAATGATTTCATCTAAAATCCACGGGTTATCTTCTTAATAATATTGAAAAAGGTTTTCATATTAGTTTTACAGTATATCTACTTAGTTTTATTAAAATAAGATATCCAGTCATAATAAGACGGGCATCTTATTGGAGAGAAAGCGTAGAGAAATCCGCTAAACTTTGTTCTGATTTACAGGGCATTTTAGGTGGCCTTTTGGCTCTGTGTATACCTATATTCCTGTATCTCTGTAACTGTGTCTGTGTCAGTGTGTCTTTTTTACCTATATGTGTATCTTTTTGCCTTTTATTTTTGTGTGTATCTGTGCCTGCGTTTGAGCTTCTGCCTTTTTGTTTTTGTGTGCCAGTGCTCTGTAAGAGCGCATCTCGTGTAAATCAGCTTTAATCCGCTAAAGTAGCATCATTTGCAAAGTAAAGTAAGGCAGCAGCACAAAAGCATAAAAAAACAATAAAAAACAACAACAACAAAACGAAAAATGAGAAAACAAAAAAAAAACGTTATGTGAACAGCCGACAATGATTTTCAACAAGCCCTTTTTATGTAGATACATACATAATAGCTTAAAACATAGTGGGGTACACACCTTCACACTTAATCCCATATATTTCCATTTCCTCAAGCTCACATCCACAAACACTTCCGCTACATCCATCCGACCGTTCGCACATTAACTGCATATTTATGCTTCTTCTTTCATTCACATCTTTTCTACGCCACTTTCATTTACTACCTTTACTCTGCTCTTCGCAGTTCTTCGCAATTCTTGTATCTTCCCCACTCTTTTTCACACTTTTACCTTCATTATCATTATATATTTCCTGACATTATTTTCACCATTGGCTTGAGTTTTCGCACATTCATTTGGTAATTTGCTTTTATCGCCGGATTTCTTTGCATTTTTTTTTCAGTTTTTCCCTGTCCCTTTTCCTTTCCCTTTTCATTCCCTTTTTTATGTTTTTGTTTTTTTTTTTTTGTTATTTATAGTGAGTTATTGTTTGGAATTTGTCACCATTTTCTAGCGTAAGCCAAGCCAAAGATTTTTTGTTGTTGTTTATTATCTCATTGTGGGATCAGCTGCAAAAATAAATGAGAATTTGCTCATGAAAAATACCACATACAAGCGAAAAGGTTAAATTTTGTGGGCGAATAATGGGCCGTATTAATAAAAATCAAGCAAATGCTTTTACTCAAGATTTCAGAAATTTGCCATTAATTTGTATGAACCACATTTCAAAATTTAAGTAAAAGGTCTGAAATCTTAAGCAAAAGCAAATGCTTGGCTTTTATTAATATGACCCAATGTTGTAAATAAGATAATAATTTGGTAGCAGTTTGAAATATCGATCACACATTTTGATTAATGTATCTAGTTTGTAAGTGAAAATATGTTAAATTCGAACTCATCAGATTATATAAAAACATTAAGAAAGTAGTTACTTGAATAAAATAGAAGAGCTGCGCTATTCACTTTAATTGCTTCTAGTAACTGTTGGAACCGCATATCTCTTCGCTATCTTCGCTATTATCGCAGCTCTAACATACGAGGCACTCAATGACGCCTTTCTTAAAACTTCGGTCCAATATAAGTACACCCCAAGAAATATATTCAGAAACCTAATATCTATTATAAAATAAAACTGTGACACAAATTGAGAATTGTTGTCTGGGGCGGAAAGATTCCCTCACACGAAAGACAAATATCCACATAGTAAAATTTAATTTAAACGACCTTGGCGCAGGAACTCAATACTTCTGGCATGGGTTCCTGGACACAGAGGAGTAACCGGAAATGAGATAGCGGACAGCCTCGCCAGAGAGGCAGCAGCTGAGAAGCCAATTGGACCAGAGCCCTTTCTGAGTGTATGTAGGACCACATACGATTAGAGAGGAGCTCGGGCTAGAGGAACACCGCTTGAGAGAACAGCACTGGCAACAAACAGCCGGTATGCGACAGGGAAAGCTTCTACTCGGGGGCTTTAACAAAAAGCGCTTCAAGGCGATAATGAAGCTCTCGAAGAGCAAGATGAGAATAGTGATCGGTATTCTTACTGGTCACTGCAGACTCAACAGCCATATGCATAAACTCGGCATTTATTCTAGTAGTACATGCCGGTTTTGCGACATGGAGGATGAGACTGCGGAGCATATACACCTCGAATGCACCGCAATATCTAGAAGGAGACAGAGAACACTCGGCTCATATCAGCTGGAGAGAAAACACATACTAAACCTAGGACCGTCATCAATTATCAAGTTCTTGAATGAGATTGGCCTTGGGAAGGTTATGTGATGAGGTGGAGGGCACAATAGACCTTAAGGTTGCAGTGCAGTTTTCCTCCTAGTATCTATCTATCTATCTAAAATCTCCAAAAAATGTTGCTACCTGAGCTCAAAATTTTTTTATTAAACATTTGGTCTGAGTGATTTTTAAATAAAGGAAAAAACCCTGTCGCAGAATACTTTAACCCGCTAACACCTCCACTAAAAGGACGTTTTGATCACTATTTTTAAAGGCCGAAAAAAATTGTATTTTGAAGGTGACAGAGCGTTAAAGTGTTTTAGAAAATTATTCGCCATAAAATTTCACTAGGGGTCCCCTCAGACAAAATCTATGTTGAAAAATCCTAAAAGACCAATTGTCAGCACGGATATCTAGCTAATAATTACTCTTGCCAATAAATGATACTTTGGACTAAGTAGCAAATTGAAAAGTAAAGTTCGCCCTTTTGAAGAACAAAAATCACACTCTACAGGACGCTCAGCGTTACACTCCTCATGTATGGCGCTGAAGGACAATGCCAAAATCGGATGGGATGACATTTGGAGCGTTCGAGAGAAAAGTTCTTCGGAAGACTTGTAGACCTTTGCTGTACGAGCTTTACGCAGACATCGACATTGTCCAGATACAGCGACTGCTGCATTGGGGAGGTCATGTTGTGAGAATTGGTGAAGGTGCTCCGGTCCAGAAAGTATTTCTAAATACAGAAGAATAGGGAGACCTCCACTGCGTTGGAAAGATCAGGTGGACAGCAACGCTGCCTTCCTTGACAGAAGTGATATATGTTTCTGAATGGACACCTAACTTTGCATCATTCATATTTAAATCACATGCGGCGGTGTAAAATAATGCGCTGTTGGTATTCCAATTGCCAGTCTGCTGTAGGCAATGTCAAAGTGTAGTCGATGGCTTTGTATGGATTCCAGGCCATAGTAACATCCAGGGAATCTGTGTTGCAGATAAGCCAGCAAGGGAGGGTACAAAATTGCAGGCAATCAAAAGTGCAGGTGAGATGAGCTCCTCTTGAACTCATATAAGCACTGGTTGCAATCTTCTGGCCATTAAACCTGTACACTTCGACTGTCTACCGGAGCCTCAATTCTTCTTACGGATAGAATTTTACCTCTTCCAGAAACCTATTGCTTTCTTTTGATTTATTTCATAATTTTAATGCAAGTAAATATAGTTTGCCACAGAAATGGCAATGGATATTCCAATATTTTAACACAGTACGTTGTTGACAGCAACTTTAATAAACATTTTACTTTCTACAGTAATGCAATTTTCTACACAAAAAAAAAAAAACTCTCGTGTTCCTAATTTCGCATTTCTGCAACAAACCACCAACCAAAAGTTGAAGGCAACTACTCCCAGCACGTTGCAGCATCAATTTTGCACCGCAACGCAACTAAAACCTGTTGTCACTAAACGAAAAACTAAGCCTTTTATTTGGGCAAGTCAGTGACGCGACAAAACTAATACGAAAGCAACAACAATAAATGAAAGCAAAAGCCATAAAAATAGTAAAAGGCAACAAAAAGGAGAAATGAGTAAAATGAAGCGGCGAAAAAACCATAAGTAACCCACGCAAGTTTTCGGGCATTTGAAACTTGCAGCTGTTGTCGACGCCGTGAAAGAAAATCCATAAAATTTTCGTTATGCACGAGAACAACTTTTCAATGCAAGACAAGCGAGCAAGCAAGCGGCGGCTGCACTGGAGCTTAGCTGACTTGCAACGAGAGCGCGTCATGATTATCGATTTACTTACTTACAAGCAGCAGCCAAGCAGGGAAGGGAGGAGAAGAAAATCTTGAAATAAAATTATGTGAAAAAGTATTTATGTACAGAGCCAAATATGTATATATGAAAGAACGTATATATGTATGTGTGTAGACATATATAAGCAAACCGCTTTGTTTAAAGAAAATGTTAAAAAAAAATTCTTTAACCCTAATTCTCTAAATTGAGACTCTCAGTCTCACTTTAAAGTTTAAAAGCGAATTATTCCTAAACCAAAAAAGCTTTTTTTTTGTGTTCATAAATTATGAAATAATTATGATCTTTCGGCTATTTATTTATTTGAACCACTTTTTTTGCAATCGTATAAAATTGTAACGAAAAACCGAAAGTGAGCGTCAAAGACTCACCTTAAGTATCTTTATCGTAATAAACTTACATTTCTAGAATTCAACTAAATTTTGAATCCGTGAGGTTTTTACATTGTGAACTCACCCGGATTTTGGTGAATTCGTCGTATTTCACCATAGATCTTTATATAATGGGATGTCATAAAATTAAGGAGACCGGCAAAGTCAACAATTTCAAAACAATTAACATTTTACCATTTTTCTGTTTACTGAGATTCTAAAGTACGGAAAAGATGAATTCAGATAGAGAAACGAACGATGAGCTGCCTTATGCGTAAGTAATTTCACCACGAACGTTGCGTTTGAAGAATTCGGAATTTGGTTGCGGAAAATATATATTAGGGGCGATCATATGAAAAATTTATTCATATTCATATTCATTTCATTTTCATAGTTTTTCTCATTGTGTGCACAAAAACAAATTTATAACAGATCTAATAAAACCATTTGTAATGAACATTCAAACAACTACAAAAATGTGTGAAAATTGCAGTACATTAATATACCCTATTTTATTAAATTACATTTTTTATCTTTATATACTAAAAAAATTGTCATAAACCATTATAAGAATGTATAAAAATGCTTCTGAATTCATTACTGCATAAATAAAAGTAAAAAAAACAAATATCAAAATAATGTGTTTCAAAATTTCCCCATAGATGAGCCTCAGAGTCTCACTTTCGGTTTTACGTAACTTTTCAAAATTCGGTGATTAGGGTTAAAAAGTGTGAATGAAGCAGCCGTTGTTGGTAACTAATACTATCTTAAAAGCATGACGGCGTCAACTATGACTGCCTGCCGTCGTCTATGAGAAGGATAATATTACGGGCAGCCACGACGGATGTAAAGCAGACGTGAGAAAATCAGAGCGAAAAAGCAAATAAAAATTACATTGACTTAGCGCAGAGGTGGGGGAGTATTAGGAAGCGTTAAAGGCATAGGAGAGGAAGGAGCGCGAAGTAGGCGGAAGCAGCGCGAAGTAGGCTTACTAGACGTGTTGAACTAGTGAAGAAAGAGTGAAGGCAATTTGATGTCATTGGCTTGCGCGAGTTTGTGTGCTAAATACATACATATTTATTAACTGGTATATATGTATGTATATACTCGTATGTACAATGTACATATGTAATTACTAGCAGCACGTGAGTTTTCTGCGCTGCTAAGTAAATGCTTCCTTAAATGACTATAGAACTTAGGGGCTGTGCCTAATCGATTCATATCCTCCCAAAAAATGAAATTTTCAGCTCAGTGACAAAGTCACCGAATGAAATAATATAATAATATATAACAAAATGGCGCTATTATAACTCTGACGAGTTTTATGGTAACCGAGCTTCTCTCTCAATTCGAGGTGTGCTCCTTCTGTTTTTCGTACTAATTGGGAGACCTACAGTTTTATGCCGGCTCCGAACGGCGAATGCATTTTTTGAGAGAAGCTTTTTCATGGCAAAAATACACTCGGAGGGTAACCGCTGCTTTTAAAAACCCCAATAATTGGATTTTTACTAATTAGAAAAATTGTTTTGGTGTTTTGCTCGGACTGCGCACATAGGTAGATTTTCATGTTTTATGCGGCCAAAATTGAATTTTGTGAAGTTGTTACAATTACAGAAAAAAACATACCCACATATTGGAAATAGACTGGGGGACAATAATTCATCGCTTTTTTCCCGACCCCATACTCCGCACTTGCTCCCAGATGGTCGAAACTTGGCATATCTAAAGTTAATATTTTAATTTTTTTTTTACATATATTTAAGTGCTAGTTTCAAGGTCAATATTTATTATTTAAAGCATTTCATTTAAGTAATCATGATGGAACCTATATCCTCAAGTAATTATTAACACTTTTCCATAATATCCTTGATTTCCAATAATTCTAAGTTTATAGTTTTAAGCTTTTAAAGTTGGGATATTTTAAAAAAAAGGTTCACTCTTTTTTGTGTTCAAAATTGATTTTGTTATATTGCTCTGTCAGACTCAGTCAAATTAACCCTCGGTCATCATATTTAGTACAATTAGTATTTTTCTGGCAAAAAATTACGTCGCACAAAGCCGCACTTCACTACTAGATACAGGGTTTTCCATATGTACCTACAATAATTTTCTTTTTTGTGTTTTATATTTGATTTTAATGTTTATATTTCTAGCGCATATCTTGGTTAATGTAGGTGATGCTCGAAATTAACCGCGATATTTATCACCGATTATTGTTAACTTTTTAGGCAGTATTTTTAGTATTTCCAATTTTTCAAAGTCAAGGAAATACTTATCATAAAAAGGGGCTAAGAATTCTAAAGCTAAATTTTTTTAGAAGATTTTTGAGTATGCAATTTTGCAGCCCATTCAATTTTAATATAATAATATGCAACATTCAACTTTTTGAAAATTTTCATTGGCTTTTCGGAAATTTTAATTGGAACGGTCTCACGTACATATAAGGCAAACACCCTACAGAAAAAAACTTATAAAATCGATGGAATTTTTCACAGCATTGAGAATTTAATTTTTTACACTAAAATTGGTTGTCTATATAACAGTACACTTAGAAATCTACTAAAAATCTTATATAAATTCTGGCCGCGCTTTGAAATTTTTAATCCACTTTTAGAAATTTCTACGATTTTTCGGGTTTTTTCCATAAGCTTAGAAATCCTGCTTAAAACGATTTTTATTGAAAAATTGTCTATATTTTTAAACGAAAATAAGAAAGTAATATTTTCGACAGAACTCTTTGATATAAATTTAAAAACTCTGGCGTATGAATTTGTTTGGACTCACTGCATATATTTTTCAATAAAATCGACTTTTAACACAAATTATTAAAATTTTGCATTAAACAAGCTATTTGGAATAGATGTAGATAATAAAATATTTTTGGCCGCATAAAACTTGAAAATCTACCTATGTGCTGCGGTTTGAACCCGAGAACTCTAGCATAGCAGGCGAGCACTCTACCCGCTGCACCGCAGCGGCCAGCCAATGAAATAATTCTACTAAAAGCAATGATCTTGATTAGAGTAAACCATTCTTAGACTCATCATATTCAAAAAAAAAAAGGCCAAAAATAAAGTAATGAGCGAAAAAGTTATAAAAGATAAAAAAAAAAATATTTCATACCCCATGGCGTCTATTTTTTCCACTTCCTATTGTCATTAATATACTCGTATATTCTTCGCGTGCAAATTTTGTCTGAGAATACCGCTATTGAAATTTTAAGGCAAAGAAATTTCTAGTAGGTAAATTTTAACCCTCTAGGAAATTCTATTTTTTTCGTTCTCGCCAAAAGAACAATTCGCTGAGGGAGATAATGGATTAAAAGAATATACAAACGTTATGCTCGTGTAATTTGACTATTATTTCATGAGTAAAATAGTATTTAGTTATGATTTGAATTTCAAATCATTTTTCAGTTTTTCTGAAAAGCACTGAACTAAAAAAGTTTTTAGCTTATTAATGATTTAAATACACTTAAAAACAAAGCAATAAATCACTTAATTTTCTTCTACTTCAATACTCAAGTACAAAACACAGCATTAAATTCAACTAAAAACTTAAAAACAACCAAATAGTTAAGCCACCATGGCGTATACGCGACATATTTGCTGGTATAACATGACAGTCAGTTGACTGCCACCGCGCTGCTGCATGTTATTGTTGTTGCTTGTGTTATGCTATGGCGCAGACAGCGAGACAGACAGTAAGCGAGACAGCAGGGGCAGCAGCAGCAAAAATACTTACTTTTAGATAGCAAAAGCGCGTGCTGACATTTTATATGCGCGCACACGATTTACTTACAAATATGCACATGCACAAACATGCCTACATACATATATGCAATTCCACAAACATGTCTACATACAAATATGCAATTCTACAACAATGTTTACATACATACATATACGTGTACTCGTATATACATTAAGGTGGGGCGATTTGTATGGAGGGAAATTAATCGATACCACGCCATCGAAATTCGGATTCCTCTCATTTTTCTGAGTAGAAAACTCCTCCACGACATTTGTCTAAAATTAATTTTGATGTTCCGGAATTTGGTTTTTATGAACCAAGACGAATTTTTTGAAAATAAAAATTGGGCAAAAATCGACAAAAAAATATCCAGGCCAATATGCACATCAAATTGAAGCAGAATTTTATGCTGAATCCAGATATGAAATCCGAATTAAAATCGGATGATCCGTTTTCGAGATATAGCCTGATTTCCAGTTATGGAGGCCGAATGCCCAAAATCGCATATTTTCGAGATCATCTCTTGTTGTGTACAATATATCTTAATTTTTTTTTGCAAATTTCTTAAAGATACGTCAATACAATATATGAGCAGTATTTTAAAATATTCATTTATCTTCCGGTATAGGAAAACTAGAATGCACTCTTTTTTCTTGGCCCAAAATCGCGGTATGGTTTCTCTATGTTATAGTCATCCGATACCGATGATTTTCGCTGACAGCGCTTTGTGTACAATAAATGCTCCAAATCCAAAATTTCAGAATTTTAGCTGCAAAAATTTAAGAGTTATTCCCTAAAACTCTCTTCGTGCATATTGGCCTGGATATTTTTTTGTCGATTTTTGCCCAATTTTTATTTTCAAAAATTCGTCTTGGTTCATAAAAACCATATTCCGGAACATCAAAATTAATTTTAGACAAATCTCTTGGAGGAGTTTTCTACTCAGAAAAATGAGAGGAATCCGAATTTCGATGGCGCGGCTTAGGTTACTAAATCGCCCCACCCTAATATACATGTATCTATATCATATGTTGTTACTGTTTATGCCTTTTTGTTGCTAGTGTTGCACATTGCTTGCTATTTTTTTGTTATTGCTGTTGTTATTGTTTTTGTTGTTGTTGGAATTTCGCTCTTATCTATTGTAGTCGCAGAGCAATGCAATTGTAAATAAACATATCTACTACTAAGTTGGCTGTCTGCATTTGGAAAGGAACGTCAAGTAAAAGCAAATAGCAAGTCGAGGCAAAGGCAAGGCAAAGAATGTCATATCGCGCAACGCTGCGACATTTTTTACATTGTATGAGTGTCACAATTGTCTACCTCTACATATAATAGTATAGGTATTAGTTACGTATGTGTGTATGTATGTATGTATGTATGTGTGTATGAATGTATGTATGTATAACTATATGTTCCTACACTTAAGCATGTGATTGTTTATAAATAATAGTTGGTAAGTGGATAGACGGGCAAGCAGCCGGTTTGTGCGCGCCTCCGCGACGCGTTCAGGCAGTCAATTCAGTTCATTACTCCCTTTCTATGTTGCTACATATGTATGTATATACTACATAAATATGTTTATACTTATTTACATGCCTCTTTATGTTTATATGTGTGTCAAATACCACTTTATATACATATGTATACGAGTATTTGTATTTGTTTTTATGTATTTGGCTTACTTATACACTCATTCTATTCATGCTAAATGCATTTCTTGCACTGTGTTGTCTCTGCTATGCACGGGTATGTTGTGCCAATTTTCTAGCTACTCAGCTCCCAGATGATAGCTTGTTGCAAGTAGATGCATTTCCCTTGTTGACTGATGAGGCTTGAGTGTAATTTTTTTCAGCTGCTATTGAATTTTTGCAAACTCTTTTCCGCTTTAAGGTTAAATGAAAAATGCAAAGAATACAGATAATATGAGGAGTTTGCTATCAAAAACAGCTCATTGCATATTTTTATGAAATCCATTTTTTTCATATTTTTGAAGTTTAGAGCGTCCTTCATAAGCTGGCGTAGGGATATAGCTCAAATAAAGTTCACACCTACCCAGAATTAGATAAAAAGTTTGCCCTCTGTATAACAACCAGCTCATTTCAAGCTTTTGCCACAAAAAAAACGTTTAAGAAATGCTCTAGAAAAATTTCTTTTGCCAACTTTGATTATTTGACTTTGATATGAACTGGGCAGTAATTCTATAACTGAAAAGCACTCACTTAAGAGCAAAGGTTAAATAATATCAACTTTAAATGAAAGAGCTCAAATCATAAAGTAAAGCGACTTAATTTTTGCATACTCAAAGTAGTTTTTTTTTTTTTGCAATTTGAATTTGGAATTTTTTTTGACTGACTGCCTTTTAAAAAATGTGCAAAAAGTGTTAAAATTCATATCATCATATATATTATTTCCAATTGGTGTTTTTGCAAATATCCCTTTTTTTGCTCACATAATTTACCAAAATTAATAAGTAAGGCATCGTTTTAAAGCTAAAAATTATCTATGCATGCGAAATGGTGTTTTGTTGGGCGTGGTAATTTTTTTTTAGTAGTATTTTGAAAAACTAAAATGTTTAAATTTAAACTAAAAGATTTGCGCCTAAAACTATGCCTTCGGAATTATTTTATTCTAACGAGAGTGCAGAGTTAAATACAACTTTCAAATGTAGATGTCGCTTCAGTTGAAAAGTCGTGTATATTGTAAAACACTTTTGTAAGCTTCAGCTGTATGTTTGTATGTAAACATTACATTATTTTTGGCGAACACGTGTGTATTCATACTTACGCTGAATGGGGGTTTTTCAGCATGGGATGTGCTTATTTATACACAGCTGTACGTAGTACAAGACCATCAAATAATTTGGATAGACATGGACTTACATAAAGCAAAACGATCAGGATGAAAAAAAATTGATTGAACGGCCCGCCATACATAATCTAACTGGCGAAAAAATAGAAATAGTTTTATTAAATTTGGTACACAGATTCTAATGGGAGCAGAGAAGATTGGGGTTGAAAATAAGGCATATATATGTATTAATAACCTTATGCCGTTATGAGGAAATATGCTGAAATATATGTATGTACATAAAAATATATGCAAAATATATGAAAATATATTGCACACACGAGTACCTACATATATAGGTATAATAAAAACATTTTATGCGATATCTTTGTCAAACATATACATAGGTAATTCATTGAAAGTTCCATAAGTTCCACCAAACCAAATAAATAATAAGTTTTTTTAAAATGGGCGTGACAGCACAAACCATACCGACTAGCGCCACGTATGTTTTGTTATTTTTTGCCCAAGATGCGCACGGGTCCGGCTAGTCATAAATATAATGTCCAATTGATAAAAGTACTAAGATTACATGAGAAATGCTTTTGTAGAATATTTTAATTCTCTAGTTCACTCACAAAGTGTTTATTTTTACTCCTTTTTCTTAGCAGGCTTATAAATCTAGCATTTGCGATTAAAATGTACTAGAAATTTTCAAACAATGAACCTAAGATAACACAGCACATAAAAAACTAATATGACGCACAGTGGTTCAGCCGCGGAAAAAATTCATTTTTTTCAATACCTAATTTTCAGATTCTAATGATGTAGTCTTATAAAAAAATGTCCAAATATGAAGAATTCATGACTACTTTGCAAAAAGTTGATTTTTTTTACAAAATAATGGTATCAGAAGTCAGAAAAATTTTATTCAACAAAAACTGCTTGAAATGTTTGCTAACTTTAGCTATAAATTTTCCTTATAACTTATATCTCTATTGTCCCTGTTGTGAGTTTAAAAGAAAATATAGCACTTCCTTGACTAATTAAAGAAAAAATCAGTGCAATCGGCCAAATATTAAAAAAAACAAGTAAGGAAGCCTAAGTTCGAGTGGAATCGAACTCAGCTGTATGCTTTCATTGTTTGTTTGCGTGTGATGGAAACACGGTGTACTTTATATAAAGCGAGTTCTGCATAAAGTGGGCGTAGCCACGCCCATTTTCAAAATTTTCATCAGTCATCCAACTAAGCATATGAATATTATTCTTTGTGCAAAATTTCATTTCTTTATGACTTCTAGTTACAAAGATGTCACGTTACAAATTCCCACAGGGTGTTCCAGAAATATCTTTGTTAAAAAGTAGGCGTGGTCATAAACCGATTTCAATAAATTTTTGCGTGTGTATTAACACGAGTTATAAAAGTGCATAAACCAAGTTTCGTCATAATATCTCAATTATTTGTCGAGTTATAGGCTAAGAAATCTCGTAGATTCCTTTGTCTAAAAAGAGGCGGTGTCACGCCCATTTCCCAAAATGTTTCTATTTTTTGTTTCCGGTCTATCGTAGAACTCATGCCACAAAATTTCAATGAATTATCTTTATATTTGACAAAGATATCGCTTAAAATGTTTTTATTAAGTCACTTTATAATACACATATATAAAAGTGGGCGTGGTCGTCAATCGATTTCGCTAAAATTTCGAACATGTATTACAACAAATAATAAAAGTGTATAAACCAAATTTCGTCATAATATCTCAATTATTTGTCGAGTTATAGGCTAAGAAATCTCGTATATTCCTGCTTCTAAAAGGAGGCGGTGCCACGCCCATTTTCCAAAATTTTTGTGTTTTTTGTTTTATGTCCATAGTTGGACTGCTGCCATAAAATTTCAATGATATATCTTTATATTTGACAGAGATATCGCTTAAAATGTTTTTATTAGGTCACTTTATAATACCCATATATAAAAGTAGGCGTGGTCGTTAACCGATTTTGACAATTTTTCGTCCAAACATTTGCCTAAGTAAGTAAATCACGCGTACCAAATTGCATCGATATATCTCCTACGGTTTCTGAGTTATGGCTTATACAACTTTCTATGTTTGGCCCTTAATAAGTGGGCGTGGCACCGCCCATTTTTCAAAATTTCACCAAATTTCTTCATAAGGGCCTGAGCTCTACACGTGGGTGAAATTTTATCACTCTAGCTCTATTAGTGACTGAGATACAAAATTTCCGATTTTTACTATATAGGGGAAGTGGGCGTGGTCATGGTCCGATTTCGCCCATTTTCAATACCATCCGTTCCAATCTTGATACCAACTTGTATTCCAAATTTCATCAAAATATTTAAATTTTTGCGCGAGTTATCGTGCGTACAGACAGACAGATGGACGGACAGACGGACAGACGGACAGACAGACGGACATGGCTCAATCGATTTCTTTTTTCACCCTGATCAATTTGATATATATAAGTCAATATCTATCTCGATTATTTTATGGTGTTACAATCCACCGTTATGTGATTAAAACTATAATACTCTGTGTACTAGTACAGCTGAGTATAAAAATGAGATAAACTGTAGCGTAAGAATGGATTATTGAACGGTGGCACCCTTTTTGTAAAAATTTTAATAAATTATTCATTTCCATGCCAAGTCCTTTCATATGACTCCTCAAATTTAAAAATCAAACAAAATTATAGCGTAAAACTGAATTTTTGAACAGGTGGCAACCCTTTTTGAAAAATTTCTATTAAATTGCTCAATATCAGGTCAAGCCCCTTCATATGGTACCAATAATTTTAAAATCAAACAAACTATACAGTAAAATTAAATTTTCAAACATCTGGCAACCCTTTTCAAAAAAATTAAACCTTCCTGCACATTTACAGGTGAAGCCCTTTCATCTGACACCACATTTTCGAAAATCGGTATAACGGTGTAAAAGTTATGGTGCTTACAAAAAATCGCTTAGCGTAATCTATATATTAATAGGCTAACATTTTTCCCATACAAACAATTGCCAGGCTGTTTAGCACATTTAACATACTCATATCCACATAAAATTGATATGGATGTGTTCGTATGAGTCAGGAGCAGTGCATAGGCATATAATTTTTTCTATAAATTATTTAATTTCTTTATAATTAATAAATAAAATTTTTAGTTAAGATAAATAGATATCGTAAACGTGTTTACAAATATGTATCGTAAACACACTTGAAGAGTCGCTTTAATTTAAAAGCGCTCACCACCGGGCCTACCTTCCTACTCTAAAAAAAACGTTGTAAATCTAAAGACTTTCGCTGTTAAATCAACTACTTTCCGCAGTTGAAATGTGCCCAACAACGCTCCGCTGTTGTTTCAAAGGTGCGAGCGTTGTTGATTTAAGTCAATAATGGAGATTGTTGGAAAAAATATTCACCTAAAAATAAATTTTTGTTTGCATTTTACCTACTCTTCATCTTCTCTCCCCCCGGGTCCTAACTGCAAATATTTAGCCTCCGCTTGTTCTCCTATTCTTCTCCCCTTCTTATCATTCACTGGTTGCTATCTTTATTTCTTATTCTGATTTTTCTTCTTTATTTTATATTCTCCTCCGGATTCGAACCATGACATCAACCTGAAATTCTATCCAATCATCACATAGTGGAACATTCAACATTATATTGAATTGTAGTAACCTATTTATACTTCCATTTCCTAAAAAGGAATCCATGAATTATTTGCATCATTGAAAAAACAAAATTTAAAAAAATTTGTTCACATTAGTTTTGTTTACAACGGAAACTGTTGGATCAAATACTTTTGCCTTTAATCAAAAACGGGGAGAAAATTGTTGCTAAAAATAATTTTTTTTTTGATTTTTCTCTTCATCTTCTCTCCATCATTATTTTTTTGTTGGTTTTCTCACAAAAAAATATTTTCTCACAAAAAATTTTTAAAGGCAAGCAAGTTTTTGAATCAACAACGCCCGTTTTTGAATAAATTGTTGGATCAAAAACTTTACTCTAAAAACAAACACTTTTGCTGTTGAATCAAAGACGGAGATTCAACAGCCGAAAGTTGTTGGTTTAACTACGGGTATTTTTTTTCAGAGGAGATCTGCCTTGATTTTGACCATGATTTCTCGTCGGACCGTGATCAAAAGGGCAAATCAGTGTTGCGGTACAACTGGAATTTGGAAAGTGTTGCTTATCTCCGCGAAAAGGAATAATTTTTGTACCAATACAAAGTTGAAAAAATAAATTGCATGGTCGAATTTCGACCACCGGCGATACTAGTATATATAAAGATATGCCAAACAAATCAAAATCAAAAAAAACAAGTAAGGAAGCCTAAGTTCGAGTGGAATCGAACATTAGATACTCAGCTGTATGCTTTCATTGTTTGTTTGCGTTTGTTCGATATAGGGTGTATTTTATATGAAACGAGTGCTGCATAAACAGGGCGCAGCCACGCCCATTTTCAAAATTTGTATCAATCATCCAAATAAGCATATAAATATTATTGTTAGTGCAAAATTGCATCCCTCTATGACTTTTAGTTACAAAGACTTCACGTTACAAATTCCAAAAGGGTGTTCCAGAAATATCTTTGTTAAAAAGTAGGCGTGGTCATAAACCGATTTCAATAAATTTTTGCGTGTCTATTAACACAAGTTATAAAAGTGTATAAACTAAGTTTCGTCATAATATCTCAGTTATTTGTCGAGTAATAGGCTCATAGATTTCTTTGTATAAAAAGAGGCGGTGCCACGCCCATTTTATAAAATTTTTTTTTTTTGTGTTTCCAGTCTATTGTAGAACTCATGTCACAAAATTTCAATGAATTATCTTTATATTTCACAGAGATATCGCTAAAAATGATTTTATTAGGTCACTTTATAATACCCATATATAAAAGTGGGCGTGGTCGTCAACCGATTTTGGTAATTTTTCGTCCACACATTTGGCTAAGTAAATATATCACGCGTACCAAATTTCATCGACATATCTTTAACGGTTTCTGAGTTATGGCTTATAAAACTTTCAATATTTGCCCCTTAATAAGTGGGCGTGGCACCGCCCATTTTCCAAAATTTTTATATGTTTTGTTTTACGTCCGTAGGTGGACTCGTGCCACAAAATTTCAGTGATAGATCTTTATATTTGACAGAGATATCGCTTAAAATGTTTTTATTAGGCCCCTTTATAGTTCCCATATATAAAAGTGGGCGTGGCCGTCAACCGATTTTTATAATTTTTCGCCAAAACATTTGTCTAAGTAAGCAAATTACGCGTACCAAATTTCATCGATATATCTTCAACGGTTTCTGAGTTATGACATATAAAACTTTCAATGTTTGACCCTTAATAAGTGGGCGTGGCACCGCCCATTTTCCAAAACTTCATCAAATTTCTTCATAAGGGCCTGAGCTCAATACGTGGGTAAAATTTTAGCACTCTAGCTATATTAGTGGCTGAGATACAAAATTTCCGATTTTTACTATATAGGGGAAGTGGGCGTGGTCATGGTCCGATTTCGCCCATTTTCAATACCAACCGTCCCAGTCTCGATACCAACTTGCATTTCAAATTTCATCAAAATATCTCAATTTTTACGCGAGTTATCGTGCGTACGGACGGACGGACGGACGGACGGACGGACGGACGGACGGACGGACGGACGGACGGACGGACATGGCTCAATCGATTTCTCTTTTCACCCTGATCATTTTGATATACATAAGTCCATATCTATCTCGATTATTTCATTATGTTACAATCCACCGTTATGAAATCAAAATTATAATACTCTGTGTACTAGTACAGCTGAGTATAAATATAGGCCAGCAAAAATGGTACTTCAAAAATGCTACCATTTCTAATTTCGATGGACAAAAAGTTTGTGTGCTACAGCGTGCTACACTCGCTAACTGTAATAAAATGAAAGCTTGGAATGTTTTCTATCGATTTCTGTAAAAAGTTTTTTCCCATATTTTCCCCAATCGATGTAAACTTGATTTAAATGTCGAAAGTCCCATCAAATTTTGATAAAATTGACAAAATGTAGCATGCTTTTAGGCTCATGCGTATATATGAACGTTTACATCTTATGTGACATTTTTGTTTACGAATATGAAGGCACAGAGAGGATTAGATAAAAATGCAGATTGGTAAATTATACACCTAATTTGTTAGAATCAATGGTAATGCAAACAAAAATAACGGTAAACACATTCGTCATAACATTGCGGTTTGCAAACAACAATAGCAACAAACACATTTGTTTAAACATTTTACCAGCTTATTTTAAGGTATTAGATGAAAAAAAAAAATGTTATCCCGACGAAATTGTAGTAACAGACACATACATATGCTGCTGTTAATTTGCAAAGTTAACTTGATCACACAACAAGAAGACTTATTGATACTTTCTCAGCAGAAAAGTTGAACACCTTATCATGTTCTGAGTTAACCCTTACTAGTAAATGGGACTTAGGATTTATAGGCTTATGTTTTCTAGGAAAAGTGATAGAATTTCTACCAATACAGATGTTATTAATCGATTACTGGCAAGTTCTGGTCATTATATAAAGTCCATAAGACGACAACCCAACAAAAAGTGTGTGGAATTGGATTTTGTTGCCAAAGATATGCTAAATAATTAAAAATTTTTCTTATATTTGCTTTTTTTTTTCTTTCCATATATATATACATAGTTATATTTTCGATTATATGTATTATTAATATAATCATTAAGTACATCAAATTTTTACAAGGGCTCTTTTCAGTTACTGAAAATGTACATCTTCATTTGTTTTTGAATAAAAGGTGTAGAAAAAGTGGGCGTGGTTGTTTGCCAATCACGCCTATATCTGGTATTGTCGATATATTTCATGACAGTAACTTATGCGCCAAGTTTCGTGAAGATATCTTAATTTTTTGAGCTGAAATTTAAATTTTTCTTTAAAAATTTTTACTATAGGTCCAGGGGAGGTACCCCTAGGGAGTGGCCGATTTCAAAAATTGTTGGTGCTGTCAATGCCTTTAATGAGGGTAACTCATGTACCAAGTTTCGTGAAGATATTTTAATTTTTTTTTAGCTGAAACCAAAATTTGTATTTAAATCATTTTTTTATAGGTCCAAGGGAGGTACCCCTAGGGGTTGACCGATTTCAACCATTTTTTGAAAATTTCTTAATTAGCTCACATATAACCTCTGTGCAAAATTTCAATGGCCTAGGACCACGCCTTCTATTTTTTTCCGCAAAATGTATGGAGCCGAACCACTGTGTGACGCCTTGAAATAGGCAACAATTTATATAAACTTTTCGTAAGAATTGCCTATAAATAATCACTCGCTATGCTTAAATCCTCAATAGGTAATTTATTTATACATTTTCACCCTTTTGCTAACACCATATGTTGAATCATTATTTCTTTGGCGTAATATTTCTTTAACAAAAGTTTCTTAATAAGAAAAGGAAACGAAATACTAACAGCAAAAGGCCAAAAACAAAAAACAAACAACAAAACAAACGACACATTTATTTTATTTATTTACATTTTTACTTTCTCAATACGCCTACAATTTGACTATACAACTCATGATTGTATGATTGCTCTGAGTGAACACAAGAAGTAAATTAACGAAAGCAAACTCTGGAACGATGTATAAAGTACAAAACAACTTTTTATATATATAAATATTTATGTATGTATGTATATAGGCCTTTTTATATGCTTAAAACATACAGAGCTGCACACACGTACACACGGCTAACACACACATTGGTCTGTGCACTTCAATGTATTCGGTAAAAGTTCTTGCAACACAGCCGTTGCGAGTGCCTGTGCTGATGATGAGGAATTTGTTACTTGTGCACGGGATGCCAGTCACCGTCGCCTACAAAAACAAAAATAAAAATAAAAAAGAATATATGTATAAACCTACGGTCGTTTAGTGGGTGAGGTCAATATTCAAATGATGACAACAAAATTATGGTTCGGCAAGATTCAAGTAGTTATGTACAACAGTTAGGCAGCTTGTTTGTGGCAGTAACCTTTAGTAGAAGAAAAGTTTGTTGAAGGAGTAAAGGGAGTGAAAGGAGTAAAAGAAGTAAAGGCAGTAAGCAAAAGCGTACAATCGAGCAAGCAAAAAACAGGTGCATGCTTGAAAAGTGGGCGAGGCGGTAATATGCAATAACTAGTTTGAAAAGCCGCAAAAATACGTGTGCGTGTGCTGGCCGACTGGCTGCAACTGCAGAGGGAAGCGGCGTTCCTCGAGCCTAACAGATGTTTGTGGAAGTTTTATTTTTTCTAAGAATTATTTCACTTATTTACTCTGTGTCTCTACTCCTATTTATGTTTGATTGTAAATAAAAAAAAAATGTAAAAAAAGTCAAGAAACTGTGAGCGGCAAATCAAGGCTATTGATTTTCTTAAAACGTTGCTAAATACGTAAGCAAGTAGAACTAGGAGATGTCTGTGATTTGCTTTTAAGAGAACGGTAATTGCTACCATTTTGTTTAAATATGATAACCTTTAAGGTCCAGCAGATTTTTTTGCAAGAAGAGTGAGTCAAGATACTCCATTTAGAGCTAAGAAAAACACACACTTTTCTTACAATTTGCCACATACATAAATGAGCTCTTTTGTTAGTAATACTAAATGAGTAAAAAAATCATTCTATGCGGGCTAGTTGAGAAAAATCATACAAATTAACTAAAAAACATGATTTAATGAGTTAAAAATGCCTTCGAACTCGATAGATTTGTAGTGCTTTATGCGTCATTTTAAATGTGCCTGCTTATATTAGAATGTTTTATTGATGCTTTTTCCTCAACTTTGAGTTTTTTTTTTTGATAATTTTTTCCTTAAATTTGGTTTTTTTTTTATAATTTTTGTAGTTATATTGGAGTCTGTGAAACTTAATTCTAGTCTTTTGAATTGTTCACTGACTCCTTTTATATGAAGTGTTGAGACTTCTTGGACTCATATTAGAGCGCTTCTAATTGATGCGTTTTTGCAACATTATTGGTGTGGTTTTTGACTCTTTTGTGAACTAAAATTCGACATTTTTTGACCATTTCGAGAGTTTTCCAAGAAATGTGTTTTATAAAATGTTCTATTGCATTTCAAAACAACTTATTTCGCAAAAAATTTACGATTTTTAACTGTGTTTTATATGCTGGCATTAAAAAGTCACACTAGGGTGCTAGCAACTGAGATCTGGGTACTAGAGGTCGGAAATTATCGATAGTCAGCACCATCGATATTATATCGATAGTTGACGACAGTTTCGGGTGATTTGGGAGAGTCTACGGCTACGCTCACACTGTAACCGCCTTTTGCCGTCCGGCAGCATACACATCCACAAACACATCTGTTTTAAATGAGCTCACCCGATTTCACCCGAATGTAAACAAACTTTGCCCACCTGTCCTGGTCTTATTCTTACCAATACATGAAAGTAATAGAAGATGATCCAATAAAACTTTTTTCAGTACATTGTTTTGTTTTATTTATTTATTAGCCATTTATTCTTGTTCAAAAAAATTAATATATTAACCAGAGGCCATAACAATTGTAACAAATAAATATAAAAATCACTTGATAACAATTATTGAGCAATGGAAAAATTTTTCCATCATCAATAAAAATTACTCATAGATCGATATTTTTCGATCAGATCATAATTGTTATGAGCAATTGATATTTTTTTCGATGTTCCATAACAATTACTGGATGATGGATATTTTTTAGATCATCCCATAATTGTTATGAGCAATTTTGTATTTTTTCATTCATTCAATTTTGTATTGTTCATAATTAATTAAGACTCGACCAAGTGATAGCCCTAGCGAAGCGCTTTCATTTGATACCCATTTTGCGGTGTTCGGTATTCTATATTCGTATTACGTATCCATATTTATCCGCTTTTCCACAATTATGAGCAGTTATCGATAAATTTATCGAAATATATCGTTATCCAAATAAAACCTGGGGCCATCCCCTTTCATTTGATACCCATATTGTAGTGTAATTTTAATGTTTTTGGGTAATCACATTTTAATCGACCATGCGACTAGAACGCATAGTCGTATTTATGTTGCTTTGACTACTTGCTAGTCAGCAATTCAAACCCTGCATGGAATAGTTACCGTTTGTTTGTTGCCAAGTGGTCACATTTCAACTTTTCAATAAACTGTCGATAGTTCAAACGATAGTCGAAAACCATCGATAGTGTAAACGATGTTCAGAAACCATCGATAGTGACGATAGTGCCATCGATAGTTTCCGACCACTACTGGGTACACCAATGGTGCACTCTGGGTTAATGAAACTTCATACGAAAAAATTTCTCGATATAAAAACATTGATATATTAAACTTTAAGATCCGACTATAAAGACCAATTTGAAGAAAAACGTGACAAAGAACCTTTTTTGGAAATATCTATGAACGAGTATTAGACTTTTCTTTGCGAGACGTTCTAATATATGTATGCGTGCGTGTACATTTCTACGCCTTCATTTTAACTCCACAGTGTTGCTGCTGCCTTTAAAAATTATGCGAAAATAATAAACTCAACGCGTGATTTAATGTTTGTTTGCCACATATGCGAATATGAGTGCAAAGCAATTTGTTTCAGCGCAACAAAGAAAAATGTTACGTATACGCCAAGTGCGTTGCGCGCCGCCAATGTCAACGGTAGTATTAGTGGTTTTAATAGCTTTATTGGAGTCTGGGGTATGTGTGTGTGTGTGTTTAGCAAGTGAAAGTTAAGTAAAATAAGTTTTTAAGCGATTTTCCTTTTTTGAAAAGAATACACACAAACACACACACATGCATTTATATGTGCTTGCACGTAAAAATATGTAATTGCTTTTATATTCGTCTGCTGCGTCTATTAGTATATGCTTGTGTTTTAAACACATTTTTTAAAGGGTTGACTTAACTTTTTGTACAATTTTAAATGACAAATTGTTTAATTTTAAGTTGCAGAAAAATTAAATTTGTACAAGAGTTTAATTTTTTGGCATTAAGTGCAATGGTAAAGGAGTGTGTGGGTATTTATTTAGGTTGTTTTGTTGTTGAGGTTGTTGTTGTTGTTGTTGTATCGGCAAAAACACTGCTCCTCAAAACTTTTGAGGCGTGCAAACGGAATGGCAACTCCTTATAAAAACAAATCATGAACATGTAAAATTCTTAATTTAATACTCTTTTATTTTTTTAAATTTGTTTTACTGAAATTATTAAAACAGGTGGCAATCTTCCAGAATAGTTTTTAACGCTTATTAATTTAAAATCATTTAATTTTGTATTTAATATTTAAAATTTAGTTTAATATTTTAAAGATTTTTTTTTAGTTTTTTATAGAAATTTTTCAACAAGTGGCAACTCTCTAGAAATTTTTGTAACTCTTAGCCGTGTAAAATCTCTCTAGTTTGTTATCAATTGTTATCATTGAGTTTATACATTTAATTGAGTGCAAAATTAAAAAAAGGTGGCAACTCTATCCAATATATTTCTCACCAACAGATTTTTCGTCTTTGCTGTCTTCAAAAACATAGATTGGCTATTAAACCGATTGTCATAAATCGTTTACACTATTAGTTGAATTTATTAAAATATATAACAGGTGGCAAAACTAAATTTTTTTAATCAAAATTTAAATTATTTTTAAACATTTAGTTTCAAGTTTGTAAAAGAAATTAATTTTAACTGTTTTACTTTTTTGCTGAAATTTGTAAAAGATGTGGCAATCCGCCAAAAAAATTTAACATATGGCAACTATAAATTTTTATATGACATTTTTTTAAATAATTTTTTTTAAATTTCTTGCTTTAAGTTTGCCAACTGCTCTCTATACAATTAGTTAAATTTATTTAAATTTTTAATAGGTGGCAACTCTAAATTTCTTTAAGAACATTTTTTCAAGATTTTTTTTTTTAAATATTTTGCTTTAAGTCTGCAACAAAAAAGTAATGCTATAAAATATACTTTTATCCTCAACACTAATTTCCTTTCGCCGCCTTGTTGTTGACAAACGCTTTTTAAAACTATTCACCCCTTCAAACGCTTAACAAGATTACTTTTCCAGCTAATAAATTGCCCTCATCCGCATGCAATGCTATCAAAAAAAGACACCAATATATATCCTCCTCTCCTCCATATCACAGCACCAAAAACTCTTCAGCGTTACTTTCGCTCGGTAGCAAAAATTAATTGGATAAGTTTTTAATTTGCATTTTTACGAGCTAAATTTTTTTGTTGCTTTTTTTGGTGGTGTGGCAACAGCAACATAGTGTGTGGGTATGTGTGCTTTTGTCATATAACTATCTACTAACTAACTAGACGCTTATGCAAGCATCTTCTGCCAACTTCTTCTTCTACTTCATGGGTCACTCTGCTGCTGCTGCAAGCAAACTAAGTGCAGCGCTCAGCTGTGACGGCAGCAGCGTGTGCTAAAGTGTGAAGTTGCAGTGAAGTGTGTGAAAAAGGTGTTTGGTTAGTGATGGCTAAGAGATAAATAAAATTTGAGGAAAGTACCAATGCAAAGAAAAATAAATTCCAAAAGGGGGATTAGTAGAAATTATTTATTTATATCCTAAGGTGATTTTAGTTGATGAGTTTTGAACACTTCTTTCAAATAAAAAGAGTACAGGTGCTTTATTGTGAAGAATTTTCGGCGCCGTTTAGAAAATGACAATTAAAGCTCAGAATTTTCTCCTGAAATCAGAATTGTTGACTTTGCATTAATATTAGCAACGACTGATTTTTTTTAATTTTAATTATTATTTCAATTGCCTTAGATTAAACTTTCAATTATTTATCAATTAAGTTAAAAAATCATAAAAAATAATTACTATTATTAACAATTAAGAAAATAATCAGAAATAATCATATAATCAAAACTACACCTTTTTCAGTTGAAATTCAGAAAGTTCCAATTGATATTCAGAATTTTTATTTGAAATTCAGAAAATTACAATTGAAATTCAGAATTTTCATTTGGAATTCAGAAAGTTACAATTGAAATTCAGAAATTCCATTTGAAATTCAGAAAATTGCATTTGAAATTCAGAAAACTACAATTGAAATTCAGAAAATTACATTTTGAAATTCAGAAAATTCCCTTTGAAGTTCGGAAAATTACATTTGAAATTCAGAAACCTCCTCACAGTACTCAAGAAGTTTTCTGAATTTCAATTGTAATTTTCTGAAATTCAAATGTAACTTTCTGAATTTCAAATGTAATTTTCTGAATTTCAAATGTAACTTTCCGAATTTCAATTGTAATTTTCTCAATTTCAAATGGAAATTCTGAATTTCAATTGTAATTTTCTGAATATTAATTTGAACTTTCTGAATTTAAATTTAAAAAGGTGTAGTAAATTTTTTTTTAATTACTAGCAAATACCCGTCCCGCTTCGCAGCGACGAAAAAAGTGTTTATATTGCAATGAGTATTTCCCTCTACATTTCCTTTTCTCTTTCCCTTTCCTTTAATTTTACCTTTACCTTTACCTTTACCTTTACCTTTACCTTTACCTTTACCTTTACCTTTACCTTTACCTTTACCTTTACCTTTACCTTTACCTTTACCTTTACCTTTACCTTTACCTTTACCTTTACCTTTACCTTTACCTTTACCTTTACCTTTACCTTTACCTTTACCTTTACCTTTACCTTTACCTTTACCTTTACCTTTACCTTTACCTTTACCTTTACCTTTACCTTTACCTTTACCTTTACCTTTACCTTTACCTTTACCTTTACCTTTACCTTTACCTTTACCTTTACCTTTACCTTTACCTTTACCTTTACCTTTACCTTTACCTTTACCTTTACCTTTACCTTTACCTTTACCTTTACCTTTACCTTTACCTTTACCTTTACCTTTACCTTTACCTTTACCTTTACCTTTACCTTTACCTTTACCTTTACCTTTACCTTTACCTTTACCTTTACCTTTACCTTTACCTTTACCTTTACCTTTACCTTTACCTTTACCTTTACCTTTACCTTTACCTTTACCTTTACCTTTACCTTTACCTTTACCTTTACCTTTACCTTTACCTTTACCTTTACCTTTACCTTTACCTTTACCTTTACCTTTACCTTTACCTTTACCTTTACCTTTACCTTTACCTTTACCTTTACCTTTACCTTTACCTTTACCTTTACCTTTACCTTTACCTTTACCTTTACCTTTACCTTTACCTTTACCTTTACCTTTACCTTTACCTTTACCTTTACCTTTACCTTTACCTTTACCTTTACCTTTACCTTTACCTTTACCTTTACCTTTACCTTTACCTTTACCTTTACCTTTACCTTTACCTTTACCTTTACCTTTACCTTTACCTTTACCTTTACCTTTACCTTTACCTTTACCTTTACCTTTACCTTTACCTTTACCTTTACCTTTACCTTTACCTTTACCTTTACCTTTACCTTTACCTTTACCTTTACCTTTACCTTTACCTTTACCTTTACCTTTACCTTTACCTTTACCTTTACCTTTACCTTTACCTTTACCTTTACCTTTACCTTTACCTTTACCTTTACCTTTACCTTTACCTTTACCTTTACCTTTACCTTTACCTTTACCTTTACCTTTACCTTTACCTTTACCTTTACCTTTACCTTTACCTTTACCTTTACCTTTACCTTTACCTTTACCTTTACCTTTACCTTTACCTTTACCTTTACCTTTACCTTTACCTTTACCTTTACCTTTACCTTTACCTTTACCTTTACCTTTACCTTTACCTTTACCTTTACCTTTACCTTTACCTTTACCTTTACCTTTACCTTTACCTTTACCTTTACCTTTACCTTTACCTTTACCTTTACCTTTACCTTTACCTTTACCTTTACCTTTACCTTTACCTTTACCTTTACCTTTACCTTTACCTTTACCTTTACCGGGACCATCCATCATCATCCGGGCCCCCTACTCGAGCCATCTCTGGGAAAACGTTAGGAACGAAGATAGCTGTATGTTGAAGTCCAACTCAACGCCTTTCATTTGCTACCGATATCGCTCGGAAACATTCGGAGTTCATCCGGGTTCACTCTTTGACCCATATATTGGAACGTGGGCTAGGCATCACTATTTAAAAAGCTTTTTGTTGAAGTCCTCCTCAACAGCTTTTATTTGATACCAATATTGGTCATAAACTTTTCGGGGTGCCTCGGTTCGACGTTTTGACCCGGCCTAGGCATCGCAATGATAATAACTCCATGTTCAAGGCCTGCTCAGCACCTTTCATTTAATACCCATATTGCTCAAACACTTGCTGGGTCACTCTGGGTCCACATTTGGGCCTATATTCCGGGAAGTTCCCACTTTTTCGAAATTATATATACCCTATTATGTGCGCTAGTACCACGTGAATCTACTGTGCACATTTCAAAAAGATCGGTTGATTACTTTGGGAGTCCATAAAGGACACACACACACACACACACATTCATTTTTATATAATAGATATGATTATTTTTAATTGTTTGATTATTCTTAATAGGATATTCTTAATAGCTTCAGTATTTTGAATTGCTTAACAATTTTTAATTCCTCTATTATTTTTAATTATTTGATTAATTATTGTATGTAGTTATTTTTTTTAATTATATTTGAAAATAGACGTAGTGTTACAATTAACAAGCTGAAATAAAATATAAATTAATAAAACCCAAAAAAGAAAAGTAATTAATAGATCAGTTAATTAATAACGCAATTAAAATAATTAGAAATAATTGAAAATAAGCAAATCATTGCTTAAATCATGCAATTAAAGAAATCAGGAAATGATTGAAAGAAATCAAAATAGTCGTGCACTTAAAATTAACTAGCCGATTAATTAATGCTTCTTTTAAATTAAATTAACTACTAATCATTAAAAAGATGAAAGAAATTGTATTTAATCATTAAAGAGTTACAAAAACAAAACATGCTTTAGTTAGTACGAGTAATCACTAAAATTTTCAATCGTAAAATAACAGGTCTGCTTGTAATTTAGAAGATTACAATTCACTACAACGAAAAGTTACTCATACGCCCCGTACAGCGTGTTTGTAGAAAAAGGCCTGCCATGTATTAATTTGTAACAAAATAACTCCACACAATATAATCAACCCCAGCGGGTTAGGGGGCCTAGAATGTACCCGTGGTAAGGAATGCCTGTCGTAAGAGGCGACTAAAATCTACCGGCCTAGAAGATTGATTATGGCCAAAAAAAATCGTTCGAACGACAGTCGGGCTAGTGTCATAAGGGACTATACTACTATCCGGCAAAGGACTGTCACATCCCCTACACTCCCCAAAACCTTCGGGGAGTGTCTTGGTGGCTACAACAACAACAACAACACTATATAATCACATGAAAATCGAAATTCGCGGAATTCCGCGCATACGAAAATATGCCATATTTTAGTCAATAAAAATTCGTATGTCAAGAAATGCGAGTAAATGAAAAATATTTTCGAAAACATGTACATAGCACAACTGAAAGTGCGCCGTAAAAATTTTAATGTCACATAAAATTATTACAAAAGTCAGAAGAGCATATAAAAAGGGGTACCGCTGCGAAAGCAAACATGCCAGCTTGAGTCTTAACCAAAAAACCAAAAAAACGTAAAGGAGTGTTAACTGCAAAGGCAATAAGAGCTATAACAATAAGAGTAACAGCGAAAGCGGCAGCCTATAAAAGAAGGAAAATGTATACATAATGTATAAAGCGAGTGAAAACATGATAATATTGACAGTGGAACAAGAAAATGCACATGAAACACGGCAATAATAGCAACAAAAATAAATAAAATAAATAGTAAAAGAAACAATAATAACAACAAAACAACATCTATAGCACCGACAATCAAAAAAGCATGCGATCGCTAAAAGACAAAAGCAATTGCAGCGCCGAATGAAACGAAGAAGCAGCGGAACATGCGTTACCAAAAAATAAGTACAGAAAAGAAGACAACAAAAAATAGCAACAACAATAACATATAAAAGGGTTAAAATGTATATTTTTCGTAAAGCGACAAGTAAAAGTAATGCAACAACAACAAAAGGCACAACAACATAACACAAATTGCAGTTGAGCTGGGAGCAGGAAAAAAGGAAAAAAGTTCAAATAAATGTACAAATAAGTGTCTGTGTATATGAGCATGTATGTGTGGTGACAATTTAAAAGCCGCTAGCTTACGACTCCGACGACAGTGAACTTTCTTTTACATGTGTACATATATACATATATATTAACACTTTGTACATTCGTGCTCTAACGCAGGCAGGTTCA
Organism: Urophora cardui; assembly: GCA_960531455.1. Taxonomy (NCBI): domain Eukaryota; kingdom Metazoa; phylum Arthropoda; class Insecta; order Diptera; family Tephritidae; genus Urophora; species Urophora cardui. Next base: position 133,511,075 of record OY482673.1, on the reverse strand, counting down.
TGCATGCAGGAATATGTTTTTTTTTTTTATACTCAGCTGTACTAGTACACAGAGTATTATAGTTTTGATTTCCTAACGGTGGATTGTAACAGAATGAAATAATCGAGATAGATATAGACTTATATATATCAAAATGATCAGGGTGAAAAGAGAAATCGATTGAGCCATGTCCGTCCGTCTGTCCGTCTGTCCGTCCGTCGGTCTGTGAGCACGATAACTCGCGCAAAAATTGAGATATTTTGATGAAATTTGAAATGTAAGTTGGTATCAAGACTGGGACGGATGGTATTGAAAATGGGCGAAATCGGACCATGACCACGCCCACCTCCCCTATATAGTAAAAATCCGAAATTTTGTATCTCAGTAACTAATAGAGCTGGAGTGATAAAATTTTACCCACGTATTGAGCTCAGGCCCTTATGAACAAATATGGTGAAATTTTGGAAAATGGGCGGTGCCACGCCCACTTATTAAGGGCAAACATTTCAAGTTTTATGAGTCATAACTCAGAAAACGTTGAAGATATATCGATAAAATTTGGTACGCGTGATGTACTTACTTAGGCAAATGTTTGGATTAAAAATTGCCAAGATCGGTTGACGACCACGCCCACTTTTATATATGGGTATTATAAAGTGGCCTAATAAAAACATTTTAAGCCATATCTCTGTCAAATATAAAGATATATCATTGAAATTTTATGGCAGGAGTCCAACTGCGGACATAAAACGAAAAATATAAAAATTTTGGAAAATGGGCGTGGCACCGCCTACTTTTAGAAGCAGGAATATACGAGATTTCTGAGCCCATAACTCGACAAATAATTGAGATATAATGACGAAACTTGGTGTGTACACTTTTATTACCTGTGGTAATATATGTTAAAAATTTTATCGAAATAGGTTGACGACCACGCCCACTTTTATATATGGGTATTATAAAGTGACCTAATAAAAACATTTTAAGTGATATCTTTGTCAAATATAAAGATAATTCATTGAAATTTTGTGGCATGAGTTCCACAATAGACCGGAAACAAAAAATATAAAAATTTTGGAAAATGGGCGTGGCACCGCCTCTTTTTAGACAAAGGAATATACGAGATTTCGGAGCCCATAACTCGGCAAATAATTGAGATATTATGACGAAACTTGGTTTATACACTTTTATAACTTGTATTAATAGACACGCAATTAAAACCCAGTAGGACTCGGGATCATCGTTTTGTTAATCCGGGAGTACTCCCTTTCGAGTACTCAATTACTCCCGATTACTACCTATACTTTTGTGTATAAGCGTACAATTGTGTATCATCGCTTTCGCAATCGGATAATCTAATCTAAAGTTATAAGCAAAAGTGTACCTATAATACAATTCGAGATTTTTGAGAGCTTACCATGAAAAACAATGTAGCAAGTTTGAATTTTTTTCTTACGGTTTTATATAATTTAGATAGTGCCGAGTTTTGGTATTGATCAATGATCATTCAATCCAAATAGAAGTAGCAAGTGAAAATATGTATGTATAGGGATGTACTTAGCATACAACCGAAATTTTATATCGAATTTAAACCTTGAGAGCTTCCCCTGCAGAACACAGTTTTCATACTTAGTATAGTATTGTTTGGAGGCGTCGATATGTATTGTATTGTCGGTAATAGTGGTATTGTACCTACTATAACAAATCTTCATAATTATTCGTATGCCGCAATAGCATACATATGTATGTACATACATACATATGTACATACCCTCCAAAAAATCTAAGCCTTATTTAAGAATTAAAACAGCAGATTTAAAGGCTTCTGAAATTAGCCCTGAATATTATAAGGGTAGCAAATTTGTATGGCGTAAGGCTTAAAATAAGGATGATTTTCCAGTATTGATGTCATCAGGCGATAAGGAGTAGGTACTCTTTCTCTGAAAGCACACCTTATTCCAAAAGCTTATCCGCCATGCTTAATAAGGCCTAGATAAGTATTAGAAAGTTAGGACCAGATAGAGTCAGTGCATAACAGAAGCAGCGCTGCCAGCATACTCCTTTTTTAGACCTGATTTGTCAACAATAAGCAAAACTTTTTTGCAGGGTACAACACACATACATATATCTATACACATGTACGTACATACATATGTATGCACATACATACGTATGTATGTATCAACATTATATGATCGATTGTACCTTTTGTTTTGAGTACGCGCCACATAGGCGATACCGCGTGATTCTGTTGTTGTTGTGAGCCAATGAAAGACAAAAGAGCTACTGGTTTGCCTGTCCTTTGCGATGTCGCGTTTTTTATACATACATATGTATATGCACATGCGTTCATATGCACATTGTCGCTTACAACTGACGCCAGTGATTGGCGGAAAATAAAGATTTGGGATTTTCCCCAGCTCGTTAAAGTCGTTAACCTTGAAATCTTTTTTCGCAGATGCATGATGAAAATCGATTTTGGTGCCGAAACGAAATCATTGTTTTAAAAATGAAAATAGTATACTCCGAGGTTTCTTTTATGAGTGAGAAATCTCAATTAATCAGTCTTCTTTAGACATTTGCAACAGCGACTTATATTTGAATATATATGTACGTTTATGCAATCCGTTTTTTTAAAAACGAAAACACTTATACGGCTTTTTTATACTCAGCTGTACTAGTACACAGAGTATTATAGTTTTGATTTCCTAACGGTGGATTGTAACAGAATGAAATAATCGAGATAGATATAGACTTATATATATAAAAATGATCAGGGTGAAAAGAGAAATCGATTGAGCCATGTCCGTCCGTCTGTCCGTCTGTGAGCACGATAACTCGCGCAAAAATTGAGATATTTTGATGAAATTTGAAATGTAAGTTGGTATCAAGACAGGAACGGATGGTATTGAAAATGGGCGAAATCGGACCATGACCACGCCCACCTCCCCTATATAGTAAAAATCGGAAATTTTGTATCTCAGTCACTAATAGAGCTAGAGTGATAAAATTTCACACACGTATTGAGCCCAGGCCCTTATGAAGAAATATGGTGAAATTTTGGAAAATGGGCGGTGCCACGCTCACTTATTAAGGGGCAAACATTGAAAGTTTTATAAGTCATAACTCAGAAACCGTTGAAGATATATCGATGAATTTTGGTAGGCGTGATATACTTACTTAGGCAAATGTTTTGACGAAAAATTGCCAAAATCGGTTGACGAACACGCCCACTTTTATATATGGGTCTTATAAAGTGACCTAATAAAAACATTTTAAGCGATATCTCTGTCAAATATAAAGATACATCATTGAAGTTTTATGGAAGGTGTCCAACTATGGACATATAACAAAAAATACAAAAATTTTGGAAAATGGGCGTGGCACCGCCTCCTTTTAGAAGCAGGAATATACGAGATTTCTGAGCCCATAACTCGACAAATAATCGATATATTATGACGAAACTTGGTGTATACACTTTCACTACTTGTAGTAATACATGTTCAAAATTTTAGCGAAATCGGTTGACGACCACGCCCACTTTTGTATATGGGTATTATAAAATGACCTAATAAAACATTTTAAGCGATATCTTTGTCAAATATAAAGATAATTCATTGAAATGTTGTGGCATGAGCTTTACAATAGATCGGAAACAAAAAATAGAAAAATTTCGGAAAATGGGCGTGGCACCGCCTCTTTTCAGACAAAGGAATCAACGAGATTTCGGAGCCCATAACTCGACAAATAATTGAGATATTATGACGAAACTTGGTTTATACACTTTTATAACTTGTGTTAATAGACACGCAAAATTTTATTGAAATCGGTTTATGACCACGCCTACTTTTTAACGAAGATATTTCTGGAACACCCTTTGGGAATTTGTAACGTGACATCTTTGTAACTGGAAGTCATAAAGGAATTAAATTTTGCACAAAGAGTAATATTCATATGCTTAGTTGGATGACTGATAAAAATTTAGAAAATGGGCGTGGCTACGCCCACTTTATGCAGCACTCGATTTATATAAAGTACCTACACCGTGTTTCCATCAAACGCAAACAAACAATGAAAGCATACAGCTGAGTATCTAATGTTCGATTCCACTCGAACTTAGGCTTCCTTACTTGTTTTTTTTTTGTTTTTTTTTTTTTACGAGGAGGAAGCATCGAAAGCCTTTACCCCGTCAGTGTGGGACTCTAACCCGAACTAAACCTCCTACTGTCACCGTACCGAACCCCCCGGTTAGGTAAAAGTGGCTGCCATAGGGGCACACCTAGGCCAGTGCATAGGCCCATTGTGATACCACAAGAAGCAAACAGATTACTCCTCCTTTTTAAACCAGTTTGATAACCTAATGAAATTCACCAGGTCCTTTATGTCGACAACCGCGACTTTAGATAGGCTATCCAGGAATGGTGTCCCAAGAAAGCGCCGTCTGGCGCTGTTAAGAGCCGGGCAATGGCAAATGAGGTGTTCGATTGTCTCCTCTTCCTCATCATCTTTGCAGCTTCTGCAGCATCTACGGTAGGGTGCACCCAGTCTCTCTGCGTGTTTCCCGATGAGGCAGTGTCCTGTGAGCACCCCCACAAGGTTCGAGATTTCCTCTCTCCTTAGTGTACATATTTGACGAGATCGCTTGTGGTCCCAATTCGGCCAGGTTTGTCTTGATGTCCGACATACTGGGTTCTGTTGCCATCTATCGCTTGCTAGTTTATAGATATGCTGTTTAAGCATTAGCTTGCATGTGGGAAACGGCATACCTATGCGTTCTTTATCAGGAAGAACCTGCTCGGTAGTGCCTTGCCTTGCAAGCTCATCTGCCATAAAATTTCCCTCGATATCCCTATGTCCCGGGACCGACACGAGGTGCAGACGGGTCTGTTTGGCCATCTCCTGCAGAGATCGGCGACAGTCCAGTGTTAGTTCAGAATTGAACGAGTTGGAGCCAAGAGACTTATTTGTAGGTACTTGTGTGCCTTTTATTTGTGCTGTTGCTCCCTTTGCGTTTGGTTAACAATTCTTTACTTACGCCGGTTAAGAAAAGAAGCAGCGACAGCGGGCGAATATTGAAAAAAGAGAAACAATAATTGTTATGCTTTTTTTTTTTTTTAAATATACACGACGTTTCAACTGGAGCGATATCTACATCTGAAATTTGTATTTAACTCTGCACTAATGTTAGAATAAAATAATTCTGAAGGCATAGTTTTAGGCGCAAATCTTTTAGTTTAAATTTAAACATTTTATTTTTGCAAAATACTATTTAAAAAAAGTACCACGCCCAATAAAACACCGTTTCGCATGCATAGCTAATTTATACCTTCAAAACGATGCCTTACTTATTAATTTTGGTAAATTATGTGAGCAGAAAAAGGGATTGCAAAAAAACACCAATTAGAAATAATATATATGATATTTATTTTTACTTGCACATATAGGAACTTATATAAAATGTATATGTAAAAAAAATTGCATTCAATTGTATACGCATAACCACTTATATCCATATTGGGGTATCAAATTTCTAGGCAATATTTTTTTCATTATTATGAAGTAAATGTCTAGCGCGAAATTATAATTTTTTCAATTTTAATTGCTGATTGGGAAAAAATACAAGTGATAGATATTTCGAGGAAAACCAATTCTTCATCAGCAGACTTCTTTTCGAGTCTATTTTTCGCTCTCCTAACTGAAGTTTCAGAGTGTCTATTATGTATTTTTTCTCGAAAATGAGTAGTGAGCTAATATTGAACTAATGCACGTTTATATAACCAATCTGAGATTTTCAAAGTTAATAGTGGGTTGATATATTGAAAGGACACCCAAATGGGTTCAAGAACAATTGAAAGGTTTTAGAAAATTATTCGCCATAAAATTTCAGTAGCGGCGTGCTTAGGAAAAATACTCTTAAAATGCGTCTAAAAGACCGCAGGTAGCAAAAAACATATATTCCTCAGAATGTTGAATGGTTTTTCATTTTGTGTTCTACTGAAGAGATCGAAATACTTCTTTTGCAAAGGATTCATGATTTTTGAGGACGTTTAACAATATTAAACATTTTCCGGAAATTTTTTCCAAAGAGACATCATATGGTACGATGGACTTTTTATTGTTGCCTATTAGACGACACGGCCTTATGTACATGTGTGCAATTTCAGCGTTGAGTGCCACTTGGCTAAGTTCTTTTTTGGCGTTTCCTTGTCCTTACATCTTTAAGTCGACTAATACAGTCTATATAGGATTCATTTTGATACAAAACGTAGTAAAGATTGTAAAAAAAATGTTGTGAAACATACGTTTTTTAAAAAAAAAGTGGGTTTAAGCAAATAGTTTCTGTGTATCACTCATATACATATGTATTCAATAGTTTTTAACATTTAATATTCCCTACAATCGAACTGCAGACATTTCGAGAGGCTTGTTGTTCCTCTTAATTACTAACTGCTATAGGGACGAGGAGTAACCAGAAATTATAAAGCATCTATTGTTTGGTTTAAGAGGTTACAATTTCTGAAGGTCGGCCAATTTTTTTTTATTTCGCCATATACAACAAATGTTTCCTATAATTTCCATATTTCAGTTGCTTTTCTTTGTACGCTTTTCATTGTATCTACTCTTCTTCTCTCGTTCATCGTAGTCGCAGCTATCACTTCTATTTGCTCTTTCCACTATGTGCTTCCATTCTGAGCTCATCTCACGCACTGCTGCTCTACTATCAAAGTAGCGACCTCAGCTGTTTAATGCGCTCCTTTTCAGTTGCTGTTTCATCTGCCGCTATTTTTTCCACTTCTATCGTTATTAATTCTGCTCCAACTAACCATTATACCAATTTACTCATATATTTCATATTTATTTTGCAAAAGCAAGAGAAGTTCATTTCAATTTTTGTTTTATTTTATTTTCGAGTGTCTGCCGGCTGGATGTCAGTTGTTTTTTGGTGCTTCGCCTGCTGTGAGTGCGTGTGAAACGAGTGTGTGTGCGTTAAAGTGGCATTCATATTTCAACGTAAACGTAAATGTAGACATACATAAGTATGTATGTGTATATTTGGCTATACGGCATCACTCATAATTGCGTGAGAGTATTTCATATTTTACTATATTTTTCTTGGCTCTACTTTCGTATGTATCTTGCCACATAAAGCTTACAATATTTTCTTGCAAAATATGCTTTCACTTTCATTAGGTATAACATATAATTCATATTTAATTTAGTTATGTAAAAGATGCTAATACCTAAGCCAACATCTTAAAAAGAATGGAAATGAGTAAAGGGCAAACTTTTATTCATGTTCTTTTAGAGATATAAAATATAAGCTTATTTTATCATTAATTACACACACGTAGCATTTAGAGGTTTGCTGCAGCGCAGTTTAAGGTTTTTAAATTAATTTTATTATTATTCCTTCCTTCTACGCAATTCTCAGTATTTTTCTTTAAGCAAATATTTTCTTACAATTTCATGCTTTGTATTATAAACATACTACTTTTTTCTGTAAAGCGCTTAAAACTTGTATAAAAATGCTTAACAAAAGATAAATTCTTTTACAGTCGCATTTTTGTATGTAAATATGTCATTGTCAATTCATTGCCGATTTCAAGGACAGTTACATATGGTTTTTCGGTACATTTGCTATGTACACTTACTGCTTCGCTTTCATAAATCTATGCGCTTTGTGCTCTGTTTTGTATTTTTGTGTTTTTTTTTTATTTTGTAGCTTGTATTTTATTTTCTCGTTCTTTCGCTGTTTTGCTGCTTTTTCTACGCATTTGATGCTATGCATTTGCCCCCAAGTGAATTTGTGTGACATTACTTTTCTGCTTTTTTCACTTTTTTACTCACATTTTTACTTACATTTTTAGTCACATTTTCCTACAGTTTTCCTTATTTTCCCTTACTTCTCTCGATATACTTACACACACTTGTGACCCTTTTTTATTGCTTGATTGCCATTTATCATTTGCGTTTTGCTATTGCTGCCACATATTTGTTATTTTTTATTTATCTAAACTGCACCAACACAATACTTTTGGTCAATAAAGCTTTAAATGATGCACAAAAAATTGTATGTGTCCCTCTATGTGTGTCTGTAAGTGTGCGTATGTGAAGCTAGCTTGGGTTTTAGGTTTTTTGTTTTTTTTTGGTTAAAGCAATATGTATTTGACATAGTTTTGGGTTGTAAATTGATACATATACCTAAGTAGATAACAGCAAATCTCATGCATACGAAATGAGCAAAGAGTATATGGGATTAGGATGGTACGTGACGTATGAGTAACATTTGATGAGGGTGTGTAAATTGACATTGAATTTGCTTTGCTTGCTTGCTTGCTTGTAATATAATAGTTGATTGTTAAAAAACAGAGTTAAACCACAAAAATTAGTTTGGGAATTGAAGGATGAAATTGTGGTTTAAAATATTTAAGTTTTTCGCTTTGGATTTGGTGGATTTTGTTTATAAATATCCATATGTACAAGCATATATGAGCTATGCAAGTTTAGCATTATTCGTTTGCCTGCCTGCTTGAATGCGAATTAGTTACAAAGTTTTTGAATTATATGCTTGACATTTGTTGTATGCGTGTGTTTTATATACAATTTGTTATTTGATGAAATTATTTAAATCGCAACATTATAGCATATATATAGCTCAAACACAACAGATTGTTCAGATTTAAACATTTTTGCGTGTAACTTTCCTATATTAAATCCCCATTAATATTAGTGACAAATATTTTTATTTTGGGTTTTTTTTATTTTATCGATTACTTTAATTGTCTTACATTCATCTGGCAATTAGTAATCAACTAAATTGAAAAAAAATCACAAAAATTAATAATGATTAATAGATATTGAATAAATAATCGAATATAAACATTCAATCGAAATCAGTCTAATTACTAGATTAAATATTTAATCGTGCAATTAAAAAATAAAAAAACTGAAAATAATCAAATGATTTTATTAATCATGGAATGAAATAAATTGAAAAATAATTTAAAAACAAAATAATCATGCAATTAAAAAATAAAAAAACTCAAATTAATCACATGATTTTATTAATCATGGAATCAGCTAATTTAAAAAAAAATTACTTACTTGCTTAATTTAATTAACTATTGATCCTTAAATGGCTAAGTAAGCGCATTTAATCATTAAAGATTTACCAAATCAAATAAGATTTAATTACAAATTAAAAAATCAAAAAAATTTAAAATAATCATTAATGATGCAATTAAAAATATCGAAGATTAATTAAAATAAAGCAAACTAATCAGGAAATTAAAATTAATTAAACGGCTATTTAACGAATTTTTTAATTTAATCAACTCTTAGTCATTAAAAGTAGGCAAGTTTAAGCTCAAATAATTGTTAAATGAACCAAATATTATTCAATCGATTAATTAATTTTTCATGCAATTAAAAAATTAAAGTAATCAGATAATTAAAATTGATTAAACGATTAATTGATGAACTTTTTTAAATTTAGTTAACTATTAATCAATAAAAAGCTGAAAGCGGTCGTATTTAATTATTAAGGCTTTACAAAAACTAAACATGCTTTAATTAATGAGGACTATTTTTTTTATTTTTTTTTTATTGACCTTAGTATTGTCACTTAAATTTAATCTGAGAATGATAAAAAAACACCCATACAACTGACAATTTACGTAGATATAGGCAATTTGGGCTATATTTTGTATAGCTACGACTGACTTGTTTCAATTTGTATATAAAAACTATTTTTTTTTTTTAATAAATTGCTTTACACAAATTTTAACAACTCCAATTACGTAATTAATTTTAATATTAAAATTGTTTAATTTTTTCTATTTGCAGAGTAACAAACACACCTGCTGACTAAATGTAATTGCCTGCAACAGTCGCCGCTAAAAACACAAATTTGCGCATATTAAATAGCGTAAAAAATATTTATTTATCTTGTTTGCAACCAAAAAAAATTAACAAATTTTAACAAACTAATCAGCGCAATAAACGAAATAACTAATAATTGCAAACAAGTTAGATACAAAAAAAATATACAAAAAAAAAATGCTAAAATGTTAAAATGCTAAAAATGCTTTAAATGCTTGTACATGCAATTATTAAATGCAAATGGATTAGAAAGTTGTGGAAAACTAAAGCAAAGTACTGCAATATTTTAAGAGCTAAATATTAAATTAGCTGTGCATACATTTTTTATGCGATTTGATTATTTTAATTCTTGTTTCAACATAAGCAACTACAAAAAAATAAAACAAATTTAATACATTTTTAAATGAAAAAATAAACAAAAAACAAAAGCAAATACAAATTAACATGCACAAAATATATAAATATATAAATTGGCGCTAATAAAGCTGTAAAGTAGGAAAAAACAGCCAGCAAATACCGAATAAAATATCAAAAATTAAAAGTGTTTGCCATTTCATTTGTTGTAGGTATTTGTACTGCGGTCAATTGCGGCAATGCAATGTAAACAAACCAAAAAAATTATACGCATTATGAAATAATAATTCATGAATATATGAAAGCACATTTGCAGCGCAAAATCAACCGCAAAAAATATCAAAAAAAAAAACACCAAAAAAACAAAAATATTTTTAATAATAAAAAAAAACAAGTGAAAAAACGAGCGCAAATAAATTAACCACAAAAGCGTAGCTAAAACAATACAAAAAGTGGTCTGGTTGCACATAATTCAACACCACCTTTAACAAAGAGGGGAGCAGCGACAGCGACCAAAGCAGCGACAGCGACCAAAGCAGCGAGAGTGACTGCGACGCCGACGTCGCGTGTAGGCTAATGAACAACAAAAGCCACTTGACTGCACGGAGAGTGGCCTCTACGAGTCTGTGCGTATGATTGTGAGTTTAACTGTAAAGCTTGTTGTTGTTATTTAAGGTATACACACACATGCATATAAATAAATAAATATATAAACGCGCTCATTAACGCAAAACACTTATAAATTATGCATTTAATTAATTAATAGCGCGCGCAGAACAACAATAAAAAGCAGCATACATATGTACATACATACATACTAGTAAATGTGCTCTATGCAGTCGAGCTCGAGCTCACATTATTGTATGCTGAATCTTACAAACAATTTGTTTGTGCACTAAGTGCTGTAGAGAGGAAAATAAAGCATTTTGCTGCAGTTGCGAATTTTGCTTTACTTTCATTTGTTTTTTTTTAACATAAAAGAATACGAACTTATACTTATTAAATCGTAGAAGAACAACTCCAAAATAGCTTTCATATCAAGTAGTACATATTAATGATGTTATTATAGATAAATATATACGAATGCAGGAATTGCTGTAGTGCCTATTAAAATATGAATAAATTGTAAAAAAAAAATATTGTGCTTAAATAAAAAAAAGTTAAAGAAGTAAAAGGAAGAATTAAACAAAGATAAAATAAAAATATAATAAATAAATATACGATTAATTAAAATATTGCAAAAATAAAAAAGTTAGATGAAAAAAAAAAACGAAGCCATAGCAAAGTCATTTTAATAAAAAGGCGTACTTAAACTGGATTTAGCGCATATCTGTAGGAGAGTTTCAAACAAAAGGTAAGTAAAATAAACAAAAAAAAATTTAAAATTGTCCATTTTGTATGCTTTAAGCTAAGATCACACGATTTGTACATTTGGCTAAAAATTGGCCAAATTCATAGGCAAACCGTGTGAACGGTAAATTTCATTTGACACAAATCACAAAAGCCAAATATTTAGCCTCTTGTGGCAAATCAAAAACAGCCCTTGTAGCCAAATCGTGTGAACACAAATGCGATACAGAAGGTAAATGAAAATGATGAAAATGGACAAATATTTGATTTGCCACTTGGATACAAATGGTTTTGGCAAATTTACAAATGATTTTGAGCAGTATTGCCATTTTATGAGTTTTTCCGTTGTTGTGAAGTCTTATGTTTTCCAATTTAATCAATTCGAAAAATTAAATTAATTGCTTAATATCAATAAAGTTATAAACTCTTTTAACGTTTTTGCCACATAATGTGGTTAGAGGTTAGATGTACATATATACATATCGCCGCTTGAATCATAAAACAACGGAAAGAAAAATTTCAAGAAAAAATAAAAAAAATTCTTTAAATTTTAGGTGTGTCGTTTTTATTTCAAGAATTGACATTTTAACATTGGCACCATTTTCGCTGCCTCCTTAGCTGTTAATCGATAAAGAAGTGGTAATCATCACATTTTGAATCGGAAATATATGTATGTATGTACATATGGCAGGACCTCCTATCCAATGGTGCAATTGTCGAATAATAGCATATATATGTGGCACTTACTATGTTTCATTATTCAAGCGACGATATATCGAGCCGTATGCGCCGGAAAGATGTAAAGGCCATGATTTCCGATTTTCACTTTTTTGTAGAAATGGCTTACTTGTCATCACCCAAACCTTCTCCAGAAATTTTATGTCTGAAAAATGTACCGTTTTGAAAAGCAATTTTGATGTAAGTACATAAGTTCAATTAGTTTACTTTTTTTGTGAGTACGAAGTGGCTTTTACATCTTTTTTGCTTTTCAAATTATTGAAGACTAGTGACAAATAAACAAATTTAACGGGGTTTTGTTGGAATTTAACCAAGGGTTTTATCACTTTGAAGACTTCTACTTTGTATTTTATTACATATCGATGACCAATATGGTTTTCTTGTGCGGCATATTGCACTTTATTGCTCTATAATTTTGGAATAAAGCTCTAACGATTTCACGATAGCTAGGGTCCCTTTTGTTACTGCTTAGAGCAGTTTTAAACAAACTGGTTGTGTATTTCTAAAATTTCTTCAAAACTAATTTCTTGAATCTCGATAATTTCCCTCCAAACGTAGATGCTGAAAGTGATGAACATGGCGAGAGATTTCATCAGAACTTAATAGTTTTTGAAAGGCGATATCAAGGATCTTGGAACAAGGATATGATGGGAGACAAATCCAGAAAATTACAAAAGAATAGCCAAAAGTACTTACATCCTTCATTATTTATCCTCTCCTTAAAATCGCGAAATCCATTAATTTTTTTATTCAATTAATTCTTCATCCTATTGATCACTGTTTTGAGAGACAATGTGCACTTCAAAACTTATAATAAATGGAAAGAAATAATGTTAAATATTACTCCTTAATAAAGTTTTATAAAGAAACGGAAAATGCTCGGTTAAGAACTCTCAATAAAAATAGGTAAATATAAATACTGATACATCCCATTATTGCAAAAGTAGTCTCAAAATGTTCACATTTAAATTCTTTATTGGATAGATAGGAGTCGGATATGAAATTCCTTATACAAACTTAGATTTTTTCATTCTTTTTGCCATTGTAACCAAACTACTTGACCAATTTTTAAGTGCAAAGGCAAAAAATGTTTGTTGGGATTCTCTTTACCAGTTCTTATTAGATGCCAAATCGCTACGGTGGCTAATACAATTTTTTATGCACTTATGTATGTCATGCAATGTCTTGTAGTATATACGGTTTTTTCTACATTTTTACCGATATCTCAGAAACAGGGTCTGCCACAAAAAAATGGATATGCTATTCGGAATCAGCGTTAAATTTCGTTTTAGAAAAGTATAGTTTTATATTTTTGGTAGTTAAAGTTGATTAAAAATTGTCGAAAAGCAAAAAAAAAAAAGAAATTGAAATAAAGAAATGAAAGTAAAAAAATTTTTAAAAAACTTTCTCCTGAACATTTTTGAATTTGGCCTTTACATCTTTCCGGCGCATACGGCTCGATATATATGTACTTACTAACCTCTAACCACATTATGTGGCAAAAACTTTAAAAGAGTTTATAATTTTATTGATATTAGTAGCTCTTCTATACTACAATTCATTTTTATATATTTTATTAACATAAAATATTTTCATCATAAATACTTAATAATAAAAACAAACAAAAATTTGTGACGCTTTTGAATTAAATACATACGGCTCTTACGACTTTTTTGTTAACCTTAAAAAAATATACAAATAAAAAAGGTGAAATAGTTTGTACAGCGGCTACACTGTCTCTTGTCAGCTATTTTTGACACTTAAGCATATCAAAAAAAAAACTAAAAAAGAATTCATTCCGTTTTATTCAACAAGAATTTCGTCGGTTTTATATTTCCTACAATATATCTTTTTGGATTCTTCGCCTGATATAATTGTAAGTAAATTCATTTATTTATGTATTTATCCATATATGTATGTATGTACATATGTACAAACATTAATTAAAATTTGCTATTTAATATAATAGGTAGACGATGGATTCGGAAGAGGACCTGGAGCAAAGCTTTATTTCATTGGTTTCTGAAGATTCTGCACCGATTCCACTTCCAGTAAAAGAACCATTGAAAAAGAAAAGAAAAAGACCACAGGTACAAGCGGCTTGGAGACAAGAAAATATTTTTAAATTGATCAATGAGGTTGAGACTTTTCCGTGCATATGGGAATACTCCTCCGATGATTATAAAAATCGCCAACAAAAAGACAATGCATGGAGGCGCATTCAGGAAAAAATAATTGAGCACAGTATAGATGAATGCAAGGCAAAATGGAACAATATTAAGATATCTTACAATAACATTAAAAAAAACATGCAACAAAATCTGGCCAAGGCGCTATTGAGAAACCACACTGGCCGTTCTGGTCTGCAATGAAATTTTATTATAATCATGATAAAAATAAAACCAGTGCATCAAAATCAAATTTGAGATTGGCCAGCGAAGTCGATTTGACAAACGATGATACACAGACATCCACTTTAAATGAAAATCCAGATAAATCAACAAATAAATCGCCAGATGACATTTTGGTGTCAGCAATAAAAATGCTTGAACAAAAAGACGACAAATGGACAGTTTTTGGGCAATATATGGCAATGCAAATGAGAGAAATTTCCGCAAAAGATGAGAAAACGGCAAATGAGTTACATGCGGAAATTATAAAGCGAACAATGGAAGTACTATTGGCAGTAAATAAACCTTAATAATAAAGTAAATTTCTTGCAAAAAATATATACATATCGTCGTTTAAAGTATAAAACCGCGTATCGGCCAAGTACAAACCGCAGAACTGAATTTTGCCAAAAATGAGATTTGCCCAAAAACACCATCTTGGGGTCCGACCCCATTCATTCATACAAGAATTTTAACATTGGAACAACGCATCAAAATTCTTGTATGAATGGATGGAGTCGGACCCCAAGATGGTGTTTTTGGGGAAACCTCATTTTTGGCAAAATTAACTTCTGCGGTTTGTACTTGGCCGATACGCGGTTTTGCACTTTAAACGACGATATGTTAAGCTTTTTACGTAAACTATTATTTTCCATTTCTAAAGAATTAATTTTAGTTTTTTGTTATTAATTTTATATTAACATAACATCTGTAAATGCGGTTAATAAAAACAAGATGGCTTAATTAATGATGGTGTTATTAGTTGAAATGTAAGTGTGTGATTGTACTTTCAGCCATGGGCTAGAGCAGTTCCTTATAAATGTCGATATTGAAATGGTACTTCACCATCCGCGGACATAAAATATTCTTCGAATTCTTTCCTTATTTCTTTTGCCTCGTTGCTTATGTAATTGCTTGGCTGTTCCAGTGTTCCTCTCTCAATCGGCAGAAATGGAGCATTGTTCAATTCTATTGGGATTAGATTACCTTCCACATCAGTTTGGGTGTCCAAATAATTCGAAGACTTTTCTATTAAATAGTTATGCAAAGCAGAACAAGCCATGGTGACCTTTGTGGTTTTAGTTGGATTTAAATTTATTGGCCGGGAGAAAATTTGAAATCGTTTTGCCATTATTCCAAATACATTTTCTACTATACGCCTCGCTCTTGATAAACGGTAATTGAATATCCGCTGTCCGGCTGACAAATTTCTACCAGGGTATGGCTTTAGTAAGTGTTTTTGCATACGAAAGGCATCGTCGGCCACTAAAACGTATGGTACATTAAGTTCACGACCTGGCAATGGCCTAGAAGGTGGTAATCGAAGGGTGTTCGTGTTCAAGGCGTACTGGAAAGTAGATTTCCCAAAAACTCCGCCATCGGAAACTCTACCATTGCAGCCAACGTCAATATATAGGAATTTATATTCTGCGTCTGCAACAGCCATTAAAACTATGCTGTGTGTGCCTTTGTAGTTAAAGTAGGTACTTCCGCTTCGCGACGGAGCAACCATTACGACGTGTTTCCCGTCAACTGCTCCTATGCAGTTGGGAAAATTCCATTTTTCATTAAATTTTCTGGAAACTTCCACCCACTCGTTTTCGTCTGATGGAACCTAATAAGTAAATATGTATATAAAATCTGCACATATTTTTTATAAGAGATTTATAATTTACCTTTAAGTACTCATCTTTAAGAGCGTTATAAATTGCATCACAAACTTCCGGTACGATTAAAGATATTGTGTTGGGCGCAATGCGAAAAATTATGGATAAGCTTTTATAAGTATCCCCGGAAGCTAGGAAACGCAATGTTACCGCCAATCGTTCATAGTCTGGAATCGCTGTGCGCATGTTTGTATCATTTTTTTTATGAATGGAGAAATCTTTTCGAGTAGCTCGTAAAATATGGGCTCATCCATACGCAAATAATTTTTAAACAAAAATTTTTGGTTATCTATTTCGCGGAACTCGCGTAGAGTCTTTGCGTATGCACCATCAGTACACCTTTTTAAGAGCCAGTCGCGCGTCCAAACACTTCTTGGACTCATTTTCTTCTTTCTGGATTTTTTTTCCTTTTTTAAACTTTTTTTGTGTTTTATGTAATAGCACATATATATAATTGCAGCAAGTTTCTCCTTTTTTAGCGAATTCATATTTTTTTAAGTATCTGTTTTAGTGGAAATACATATCACAATTTGGAAATAATTTATGTATTTAAATTACAAACGTCATCCAAATATATTGTTGACAGCTGTGAAAATGGTTAAATCGAGTGATCGAATATGAACAAATTTGCCCCTTTATTTCTATGTGCAAATGTGTGGCAAATCAAAAACAGATAAATCGGCCAAATCGTGTGAATGCAAAGCAAATCATTTGCACATCGATATCCAAATGGGCAAATGTGGACAAATTTAAATTTGTCATTTTTTGTACAAATGCGCAAATCGTGTGATCTCGGCTTTATGAGCAAAATAATTCATAGACTAGAAAATCAATTACGTATATTATATGCGAAGACTAGCACCAGACCTGACTAAAACAGTGCAACAAGATGAAACCAAAAGAAAAGGAAACTTTATTCATCTCGTATCAAAACCTTTTACTGGAGCTTTTGTCTATAGTTCTGGTTATTGGTATTTAAAGTTGGTACCCCTATGTATACTCTAAAAAAAAACGTTGCAAATCTCAAGACTTTCGCTATTAAATCAACTACCTTCCGCAGTTGAAATGTACCCAACAACGCTTCGTTGTTGTTTCAAAGGTGCGAGCGTTGTTGATTTAAGTCAACCACGGAGACTGTTGGAAAAAATTTTCACCTAAAAATAAATTTATGTTTGCATTTTACTCTTCATCTTCCCTCCACACGGGTCCCAACTGCTAATATGTAGCCTCCACTTGTTCTTCTCTTCTTCTTCTCTCCTTCTTAGCATTCACCGGTTGCAAACTGTATTTCTTATTCTGCTTTTTCTTCTTTATTTTATATTCTCCTCCGGATTCGAACCATGACATAAACCTGAAAGTCTATCCAATCATCACATAGTGGACCATTCAACATTATATTGAATTTAAAACATCCTTTTATACTTCCCCTTTCCCAAAATAGCATCTATGAATTATACGAATCATTGTAAAACAAAAATTAAAAAAAATTTTTTTTCTCATTAGTTTTGTTAACAACGGAAACGGTTGGATCAAATACTTTTGCCTTTAAATCAATAACGGGGACTTTTGGAGAAAATTTTCCGCTGAAAATAAACTTTTGTTTGGATTTTTCTCTTCATCTTCTCTCTATCATTATTGTTTTTGTTGGTTTTCTCACAAAAAAATGTTTTCTCACAAAAAAAAGTTTAAAAGCAAGCAAGTTTTTGAAACAACAGCGCCCGTTTTTGAATCAATTGTTCGATTAAATACTTTGCTGTATAAACAAATACTTTTGCTGTTGAACCAAAGACGGAGATTCAACAGCCGAAAGTTGTTGATTTAACTACGGGTATTTTTTCAGAGTAGGGAAAAGTGATCAAAGCTTGAGAAAATGAAAGATTTGCTTACGAATGTATTTAAATTAATATTTTTCGGGATCAAGGAATTCATTTTTGATGTTTATTTTTACATAAAATTCCACTTTGGCACAATTGCATGTGTATTTTAAGCAGCAGAAAAACAATGTTGCTAAGGCATCATAATGTTGCTGGCAACATGTTGCGCGCTGTTTTTACTGCTCAATTTTGGAGCCTCATTTTTAGTCGATTGTTGGCTTTGATCGAGCAAACAAGTAACAAAAAGAGTATTATATTATATATGTTGTTATTTTTGTTATTAATATTGCTCATTATATATTATGTTATTAATATTGCTGACACCTCAAAGGCAAAGCCACAAGCACAGGCAAATTAAAATGAAACCAGACCTATAGGCTAAAAATGTATTACGGGGCTTGGTTACAAGAGGGGTAAGCTTTTGTTTCCCTTTGGTTTCATCAATTACGCATAGATGAACCCTCATTTTGAAGCACAGTGTTATTGCTACTTTTTGTCAGCCAAAATTCGAAACTTGTGTTACATAAAAAAACGGCTATAATCTGATTTGCTTTAATTTATATGTACTTTCAGTTCTGTGGGTTATTATGCAAAGGTTTATTAGAAAAGCTAGTGTCATGTCTATATCTAAATAAATGGTTCTATGAAAGCTACGTATATATTAAAGTGGTCCGATTTCGCTCATCCATATACCAAATTTCAACCAGCTATGATCCTGATCAAATCGGTATATATGTACACACATATCTGTGGCCACAAGCCATAATCGCCTAAGTCGTAAAATATGATTTCGAGATAAATTGATTTTTATATTCTAATATGTATTTTAAAAATCATAAAAGTTGATTAAAAACTATGAATGCCAAATCGATGAGCCATCCACAATGCTACGATTATATTTTGTATATAAAACAAAATGTTATGAAGAAATTTCATTAAGTATATATAAAAATTTTTTGCTGCTATATGCCTCAGACACACATGTGGTATGAATATTATAATATCAATACTATGATTTGCCTTTACTATGAAAATTTTCAATTAAACTACAATATGAGAGTGACACATATGTGGTATAGATCGCAATATTTCTACTATACTACGATGTGTGTCTCTAGCAATAGCAAATTTAATATACCTCTATTGAGAGTTAAGCCAAAATGTTTTTATTAATATCTTTTGATTGGAATAGGTTATAAATATGGGGGTTTTACAGAAATATGGAGTTTTTAATGTGTAATAACGTGGTGTAAATAACTCAATTTTGTCTTAAGTCGACTTAGGCGATTATGGCTTGTGGCCAGAGATATATTATGGTGGGTCTGTCACTTCTCCTTCTGTTACTTTCAAGTTTTGAATTTCTGCACAAAGTTATAATACCATTTAATTTTCGTGAAAGTTATAATTATAAAAAAAACGAATCCTAACTAAACTAGTTTCGACAGTAGTAGTAGTAGTATATATGAAAGTGTATTCATTATTTCCTTTCGAGTTCTCCTGATTACTGTCCGTAGTTTCCGCTGTTAATAGCTTTGTTCGAGTAATTCACTGCTCTTTTTATTTCATTTCATTTTATTTATTTTATTTTACTTTATTTTATTTTATTTGATTTTATTTTATTTTATTTTATTTTATTTTATTTTATTTTATTTTATTTTATTTTAATTTATTTTATCTTATTTTATTTTATTTAATTTTATTTTATTTTATTGTTTATTGTTTATTGTTTTACCGGAAATATCTTGAGCAACATTTTTTTTTAAATCCTCTTCCTTTTCTACTCCTTTCTCCCTGCTTAAATTCCAATTCAACCTTCCTCCTTTTTATGCAGCATTACAAGCATAGCTAATAGTTTACTGATTCGCATACCCTCCCTTGTTTGTTGCAGTTATGCAACTCAGCTGCTTTCCAATTGTCCGACGTTTCAGCAGTTTTTGTTTCCTGCATGTATTTTTAACTTTTCTCCATTTCATCTTTGTTTGCAGTTTTCTCTTGGTTGTTTTTAGTGTTTTCTTAGCTTTTTTTGCTTTTATGCTTTTACTTTTTTGTGAAGTTTTAGTTTTGCTTATTTCATTTTACTTTATTTTATTTTATTTTATTTTACTTTATTTTATTTTACTTTATTTTATTTTATTTTATTTTACTTTATTTTATTTTATTTTATTTTATTTTATTTTATTTTATTTTATTTTATTTTATTTTATTTTATTTTATTTTATTTTACTTTATTTTATTTTGTTTTATTTTTCTTGCCTTCCTTTACATCAGCATCTACTTAAGTTGCTGATTTTAAGCGCCTGCAGCGCAGCGCACTTTTGTTACTCATTGATTGAGTTTCCGTTTCCGGCTTTAAATGGTCTCACATTTTTCTTATTTTTTATTTTAAGTGTCTTATAAGTAGCGCATGCTTTTTTTTTTATTTTTTATTGTTAATGCTTATTTAAGTTTACTCGTTGTTTATTTTCTCTTTTTCTGAAAAAAATTTATGCACCAATCACACTAAATTTTTAGCAGCAGAAAGAAGAAAGAAGCTCAAGCAATGAACATATTATTTACTCAGTTTATCTATGAAGAAAGATCGGTCTTATAGACTGTAATACGTGGGGATTTAACACTCACCTGGATGTCTCTGGTAGATGTCTGAATGATCAGAGAGAGGTCTCCTATTCAGCCTTCGCCCTATTTATAGTCACAACAGAAAGTGTAGCCACGAAAAACGACGAAGTAACAAGTCCCGTCAACTGGCGAATCATTCACAACGGAGTTGTCAATCATGACTCCTAACAGTAGCATCTCAAAGTGAGGGTTGGCGTAAATAAACATTAGGTACATTTTACTAAAGCCATCCCAAAATTAATACTATAACGCGTGAAAAACTCATTTCTTCTTATGCTTACATCTTCTTTACATCTTCCTTAAACTCAACTCAGCCTTTTTTCATCTAAATTAAAGCAGCAGGATTTTATTTTCTTTTCTCTTCACAAAAAATTCGCCATTACAAGTGGCAGTGATTGAGCATTACTTATAGTAATAATAAAAATCCAATTTAAAAGCTGCTGCTGCTAAATTTATCCGTCTTCAAGCGCATAAAGCAAATTGTATAAAACAGAGATTTTTTGTAATGATTAATTAATTGTTGTTGAAAAATTATATCAAATGTGTGTGTGTGTGTTTTTTTTTTCTGTTGATGGAGTGTGAGCGACTTTCATAAGGAAGGCAATTTTGATTGATTGTGATTTTTTTTTGTGTGGGGATTTTTTTGTCGGCAAATGAAATGCGATTGGCTTGTGTTTATGCATTAAAAAAGTGACAAAAACGGAAAATTACTGATGAGTTTTGGACTTAGAAATCTCTATAATAATTGCAATTTCAATTTATTACACTTGTGTTGCTGAGATAATTTGGTACTCGTGACTTTTGGTCTGCTGCTGTTTAAAAGTGCCTTTTTTACGGCTCCCTCTTTTGTAGGTGTTAAGAAAATTGGATTAAGGCATTTTAAGTTACTTCACGTGTACGTTAATTTTAAAATAATAATTTATTGGGCCGTATTAATAAAAACGAAGCAATAATTTTACTCAAGGTTTTCGAAATTTAACATCAATTTGTATGAACCAAATTTCAAGATTTGAGTAAAAGGTCTCAAATTATAAGCAAAAGAAAATGCTCGGCTTTTATTAATATGAACTATTGTTGTATAGAATCTTTCTGAAGAAATCTTGATCAACTTTAAGTAGCCTTCCTTCTTTATTCCGTTTCGAAAGTAGATCTAGAGTGCCACCTCTAATAGATTACTTGAAATCAGACCTGTTAAATTCCGATTAGGATTAGTAATCAATTAAATTGTTTTGTTTTTTAATTGGTAATCATTATTTTAATTCTTTTGTAGAAAAAAAGTAATTTTAATGATTACGATTAAAAAAAATCAAAAAAAAAATCAAAAAAAATCAAAAATAATCATAAAAAATCAAAAATAATCAAAAATAATCAAAATAATTTTTTTTGATTGGTTTTGATTATTTTTGATTTTTTTTGATTTTTTATGATTTTTTTTTGATTTTTTTTCATTTTGTTTGATTTTTTTCAATATTGTTGTAAAGAAATTTGGATACGCATGCACATAAGTATTCAGGTAGGCATGCATGTTTGGTCAGAGAGGCATAAAGTTTGTTTGTACAAATGTATGTGAACGCATATTAAAGTACGTAACCCTGCAGTAAATATGGGGACAGGTGTATCCAAGTCATTGTGTATTCTACAGCGACAACTGCACTAATTAAAATGTCGACAAATTTAGAAGTACAAAATTTGTATAGACCTTGGGTCGTTGGAAGTTTTTCGTACTAGATACGGATACAAACCCTTCTTACACCTGGGGAAGATTCATTTCTAGGTCCAGGAAAAGGACAGGGAAGAGCGAATAAATAATTCTGATTATGCCAGAGATTATCTTTACGCAGATCTATTTGCAGCATAGCAAATCGTCTACTGCTTTATTATGTAGTAGGCATGCGAAGCGGCATACAAATTCCCTAATAATCCTATTTGAGGAAAATGGGTATGTCGTGAACGCATCTGTGGCCTTGGAGGTATTTCTTGAGGCAACGTCCTTCACTTTATAGGGAAAGTAAGATCGTGGGCTTGTATCATTGTTCCGCGATCAGCAGAATGCACGATGCTTATGCCTCAGACACGCATGTGGTAGAAATATTATAATATCAATACTATGATTTGGCTTTACTATGAAAATTTTCAATTAAACTACAATATGAGAGTGACACATATGTGGTATAGATCTCAATATTTGTACTATACTACGATGTGTGTCCCTAGCATTAGAGAATTTGTTTACAGGAAATTAAATGTTTATCCAGATATGATTAATCCGAGATAATTCACTCAGTTTTTACTAAAGATTAATGTTATATATTCCTTAATATTATAAAAATTAGCTAATACAAGAAATATACATTTCTTTATTTATTGATGTATCTAAATGTTTAAATTGCAATAAACATTTGCAAGCACGATGGTATAGAGAATCTATGATTCCATTGCCTCGGTATGGCCCCAAAAAAGCTAGGCACTTTTTTTAAAATGAACATAATTATATGCAGTGAAAATACATATATGGTTTTGTCATATAAATGTAGGGAGTGCAAAAAATATAATTTAAAATGCAGTGAAACATGAAGTTATAAGCATAATAATATGTATGTAAAGTATACCATGTATATATGGTGCAAGCCACACTAAAAGTATTGCTATCATCTCTCATCTGCGCTCACCCACCTTTTTTAAGCTAAGCCCGGATAATTAAGAGGACAGAGAGTAAGTCTATGCATACGGCAGACCCACCAAAATATATTCGATATGATGAGGGCTATGAGCTGTGTCGTTGAGCAATGTCCATATATGCGTATGCATAAACGCAAATTACTCCCTCATGTTTTGAGATATCTACTTGACATCTGGTACGTGGGTGGCTTTTTAAGAGAAATCGGACCACTATAACATATAGCTCGCATACAACCGATTGTTCAGATATACACATTTTGGTGTATAACTCCTCAGGCTATGTACATAGGTAACTTTTCATTTCCCCATTCATGAAAGCTATGAAGTCTTCGGTACGGCCGAAGACAGCCGCGCTCTTACTTGTTTTGTTTTTTTTTTTCACGAGGAGGAAGCATCTAAAGCATTTACCCTGCCAGTGTGGGACTTCACCCGCACTAAACCTGCTGTCGTCGTACCGAACGCCCCCTCCCCCACGGTACTATCAAGCTACCGTCGTGAGGTTCGTTGAGCACCAGGCTTTAAGTCCGGAATAGTTGCGTTATTGCCCTCAGTATGCCTTAAAAGGCTTCATACATACCTGCATACGTACAAATGTGCATCTTTCTTTACAACGATTTTGATAAAAATTTAAAAAAATCAAAAAAAAATCAAAAAAAAAATCATAAAAAATCAAAAAAAATCAAAAATAATCATAAAAAATCAAAAATAATCAAAAACAATCAAAATAATTTTTTTTGATTATTTTTGATTATTTTTGATTTTTTATGATTATTTTTCATTTTTTTTGATTTTTTATGATTTTTTTTGATTTTTTTTAATGGTAATTGCAAAACAATCATTAAAATTTGAAAACAATGGGTAATCAATCATTAAATAGATACCTGAAAAAATAATCAATCAAACCGGTAATCATTACGATTAATAATCATTATTTAACAGGTTTGCTTGAAATATATAATTTAAATTGATAAATTATTTAATTTTCTATCTACTCACCATACATATTTTCATAAACTAAATTTAACACAGTGCATAATTTAATTGAGTGCAAATCTGTTTGTAAGCTACTTAAAATTTACACTAATCCAAGCATTAAACTGTTTATATTCCATTACATTTATGTATTGTAAAATAATAACAAATACACACAAGCAAGCTACATATAATTGAAAGCGCGAAAAGCAGTTAAAAAACAAACTAAAATTGTTTGCAGCGGCATTTCATAGGTATAAAGACTCTTTTTGGAGTTTTCTTTACAAGGATAATGATAACATAAGCTACATATGTATATTTATACAGCAGTGAGCAAAAATTTTGTTGACGAGAGGGTGGTATACTGAAAGTATAGTGTCTAAGATGTGAATAAATTATTTGTGAAAGGTTCTAGTGACGTTGGTCTGCATTGCATTGCATTTCGAGTTGATTTTGGGGTTTCGGAGTAACTCCGAAAATTTCGGAGTAAATAAATATTCTCAAATTAAAAAAAAAAAAAAAACTTTTTACTAAGCGATTTACTATATTTCAAGCTGATTTTGCAGTTTCGGAGTTACTCCGAAAAATGCGGACTGACCTACATATATTTAGGAAAATATATTTTTTAGGAAAGCATTTTTTTGGAAAGCATTTATTATAACATTTCAAGCAGATTTGGAGGTTTCGGAGTAATTCCGAAAATTCGGAGTGTCTAGATATCTTTAATTCGGAGTAACTGTATATTCTGAAATTACAAAACTTTTTACTAAGCGACTTAATATATTTCGAGCTGATTTTGGAGTTTCGAAGTTCCTATATTTTTTAGCAAAATATATTTTTTAGGAAAGCATTTTTTTGGAAAGCATTTTTTATAATATTTCAAGCAGGTTTGGAGGTTTCGGAGTAATTCCGAAAAATTCGGAATGACTAAATATTCTTAAAACTTTTAGAAAAGCTATTTATTGATCCATTTAATGCATATCGAGCTGTTTTGGGGGTTTCGGAGTAATTCCGAAAAAATTCGGAGTGACTAGATATATGCAATTTTTTTTTAAGAAAACCTTTTCTTAGCCATTTATTAGCTTTTAAGCAAATTTGGGATTTTCGGAATAATTTCGAAAAATTATAAATTAATCTATATAAAATTGCTTCACATTACTGTAGCTTCTTTGAATTTATGTATGTACTCCACGTTGATTTTAATTGATGCTAGAAAAACCTGCCACTAGATTAAGTTCATACAAAATCAGCTATTAAATATACTTTTAATTACAACGTTAGCAAATGTATGCAAAATATAAAGCTAACAAATATGTAGTAATTACAAGTAGAGCGGAAAATACGAGTATTTGAATGAAAAAGTTAAAACTGTGTGGATTCATGTGTATATGTATGTACATATGTATACTATGTAGTATGGAGCCTCAAACTAATGCATTTTTTCGACATTTATAGTATGTATATGAAATTGCAAAATTGTACTGCATACCAAACATGAGCAGAACTGCACAAGTAGCACTGCAAATAGAATTAACTAACAATTTATAATACTAAATAAATTTGGTTGGTTGTTGTTGATGTGCATAACTGTGGCGAACAAATGTACTTGTGTGTAGCTACAAGTTGCCAAAAGCAGGGCATTAGCCAACACGAGTATTTCGTGTATTTAGAATGTACTGTAAATGCAAAAATATGTTTATATGTTTGTGTTGTAATTAATTCGCACATAACGTGCCACACACAAATTCATCAACAACAACGGAAAAAGTGCAAAAAAAAAAAAAACAAAACGCAAGCAAACCAAACCAAAAATATTATTGCAAATAGTTACAAATTGTGTGCAGGCAGCACTAAAAACAATCAAAATAAGTAAGGAAGCCTAAGTTCGAGTGGAATCGAACATTAGATACTTAGCTGTATGTTTTCATAGTTTGTTTGCGTTTGATGGAAACACGGTGTACTTTATATAAAGCGAGTGCTGCATAAAGTGGGCGTAGCCACGCCCATTTTCAACATTTTTATCAGTCATCCAACTAAGCATATGAATATTATTCTTTGTGCAAAATTTCATTCCTTTTTGACTTCTAGTTATAAAGATGTCACGTTACAAATTCCCAAAGAGTGTTCCAGATATATCTTTCTTAAAAAGTAGGCGTGGTCTATAACCAAGTTTCGTCATAATATCTCAATTATTTGTCGAGTTATAGGCTAAGAAATCACGTATATCCCTTTGTGTAAAAAGAGGCGGTGCCACGCCCATTTTCCAAAATTTTTCTATTTGTTGTTTCTGGTCTATTGTAGAAATCAAACCACAAAATTTCAATGAATTATCTTTACATTTGGCAAAGATATCGCTTAAAATGTTTTTATTAGGTCACTTTATAATACCCATATATAAAAGTGGGCGTGGTCGTCAACCGATTTCGCTAAAATTTTCAACATGTATTACCACAAGTAATAAAAGTGTACACACCAAGTTTAGTCATTATATATAAATTATTTGTCGAGTTATGGGCTCAGAAATCTCGTATATTCCTGTTTATAAAAAGAGGCGGTGCCACGCCCATTTGCCAAAATTTTTGTGTTTTTCGTTTTATGTCCGCAGTTGGACTCCTGCTATTAAATTTCAATGATATATCTTTATATTTGACAGAGATATCGCTTAAAATGTTTTTATTAGGCCACTTTATAAGAGCCATATATAAAAGTGGGCGTGGCCCTCAACCGATTTCGGAAATTTTTCGTCCAAATATTTGACTAAGTAAGTATATCACGCGTACCAAATTTCATCGATATATCTTCAACGGTTTCTGAGTTATGACATATAAAACTTGCAAGGTTTGACCCTTAATAAGTGGGCGTGGCACCGCCCATTTTCCAAAATGTCATCAAATTTCTTCCTAGGGGCCTGAGCTCAACACGTGGATAAAATTTCATCGCTCCAGCTGTATTAGTGACTGAGATACCAAATTTCCGATTTTTTCTATATAGGAAAAGTGGGCGTGGTCATGGTCCGATTTCGCCCATTTTCAATACCAACCGTCCCAGTCTCGATACCAACCTGCATTTCAAATTTCATCAAAATATCTAAATTTTTGCGCGAGTTAGAGTGTTTAAAGACGGACGGACAGACGGACAGACGGACGGACGGACAGACGGACGGACGGACGGACGGACGGACGGACGGACGGACATGGCTCAATCGATTCTTTTCACCCTGATCTTTTCACCCTGATCATTTTGATATATATAAGTCTATATCTATCTCGATTATTTCACTCTGTTACAATCCACCGTTATGTGATTAAAACTATAATACTCTGTGTACTAGTACAGCTGAGTATAAAAACATTGCATACCCTTGGGCGCTAACATACCTCAAGCATGCACTACATGACCCTTACATGGCGGACATGCTGGAAAATAAACTTTGGCAAGCGGTCATAGCAGCACAAATAAATATTAGCGCCGAAATAATTCAAGCTTTTTGTGTGCTAATTGCATATTTGGTGTTCATTAGCAGAACGACGACTATCATCGATGTTTTGTGCGCCTAAAAGTAGACAATTTTAATTTTAGCTGGCGAAAACAAAGAAAGGCACAAAAACACAGAAATCAATTTGCATATAATAAATGTGTAGATATGTGTAGCTAAATGTGAATGTGAAAAGCACATTTGAAATGAAATTGAATGAAATGAAATGCACGGCGTGCAAAACAAATTGCGATGCCAAATAAATTTTGTCGAAAGCCATAACCACTGCAATGGTTGTTTAGGGGGTTTTGTTTTGTTATTGTTGTTGCTCTTATTTTGTATTATTTGACCAAAAACTATTTGCCAGATTCAAATAAATGCAATAAAATGAATGAGTTGCACGGCTGGACGTGCGGCCGAGTGGGTGCGGTGGTGTTAGAGTTCGAATGAGTTAGAACACTTGTACGAATTTGTTGTGCTTGCTCCGTGAAACGTTTGAAGGTTAATTGCATGGGCATGAATAAACGTGTACATATGCATGCACGTACATGCTCGTTTGAAATGCAAGTAAATTAAAACACGTTGCCGCCTAAAAATTTGTATGTAATTTGTGTGCAGCAGGACGGTGCGCTCTTCACATTTCAACAAGCACTCATTGTGCCACACAAAATAGAGCGAAAAAAATTGTTGCCTTTTTTCCGAAATTCGAAAACTAGTTTCATGTTCATGAAAGGTATAAAATCAGGGTCAGTAAGGTTTAGGTTTTTTTTTCGAAAAAGTGAAAAAATACCTTTTTATTTTTCGTTGTTTCTTTTTTCTTGTTTGCTTTTCCGACAGTGTAGGATTGCGATGTAATGTGGAACGAATTTCCGCCACCCTTGTCAAGTTTGATTTGGTTATAAACCGGTTTTGGCTATGCGCCATCTTCAGTATCTTGTTTAAAAAAAATATTAATTCCTATTCAGTATTCGTATTCGATATTTGTATTCCGTATTCGGTGTTTGCTATTCCTATTCGACAACAGTGTTTGGTAATCGATGTTGGTACTATTATTCGATTTTCGATTTTCGGTATTCGTATTCTGTATTCTCATTCGGTATTTACATTAGGTATTCGCATTTGGTATTCGTATTTGTATTTGGTATTCGGTATTCCTATTCTATATTTCCATTCGATATTTATATTCGATATTTGTATTCGATATTTATATACGATATTTATATTCGATATTTATATTCGATACATATTTGTATTCGGTATTCGTATTTGGTATTTGTACTGGATATTCATATTTAGTATTTGATATTCATATTAGTATTCGGTATTCACATTCGGTTTTTATATTCGGTATTCACATTTGGTATTCGTGTTAGTATTGGATATTCGTTTAGGAATTCGTATTAGTTTTCGGTATTCGTTATTCGGTTTAGTATTCGGAACTCGGTTTTCGGTTTTCGTAGTGGGATTTCCTTTTTGGTATTTGTATTTGTATTAGTATTAGTATTCGGTATTCGTATTTGGAGTTCGAATTTGGCATTCGTATTAGTGTTCGGTATTCGGTATTCACATTTGGTACTCTTATTGTTATGCGATATTCGCATTTGGTGGTCGTGTTAATATTCTGTATTCGGTATTCTGTATTCGTATTGCGATCGTTAGGGTCTCTGAGAAAAACTTATCAATTTCACATAGTTGCCTACATTTACCGAGTTACAAAATAACACACACTCGCTTCTCGCTTACCCCACTGACCACAACTCAACTCACCACAAAACCTAACCAAACCAAATGTCAGACATACCTAGTCAAACTATTTTAATATCTCTACAGCCATTGTAGTAATTGAATGCATAAATGAATAGCTGCGCGCTTATGTTTGCGCAGAAAAAGTGTTGCATACTTTTAGGCTGTTAACATGAAAATAAAATATTCCTATTCTACTCATCTACACATCTATTATTGCCTGCGCGGCGCATTAAGAGCAATGCAATTTTGTGGCAAACATGCAACAGCAGCAACAACAACAGCAGCTTTGCATTCAGCATTGAATTTTAGTAAATTAGAGTTGTAGTAAATGAATGAGCAAATGAATAAATTGCAATTGTAGTACAAAAACTGTAAATGAACAAAAATCAAATGAACAGCAGCAAGTGTGCGCAATGTGGCATTTTAGAAGTTTTGCATATTTTTAGTTGTACTCAAGCGCATTATTTTATATATTTTGGGCTGATGACTAACTGTTTGTTTGTGCTGAAGGCAATGAGGTTTCTGTATGCTGGTATTTGTATTTGTGTATATGTTTTATTTTATTGGTACTCAGTTAGTTATTAAGTAGGCGTGTTGTCGTTGGCGCACAACACAGCGCCGTTCACTTTTCTAAGCCTACTCCTGTCCTATACTAACTGTGCGCTGCATTTGTTTGTTAATAATTTATTGCATACGCCCAGGCGCGTTTTATAGAATTTAATTAAATTAAAGCGTTTGCATATATTTTTGATTAACTTCATTGCATTCATTTTAGGTAGCAGCTGTTGAATTTCGTTGTGAAATTTGAGTGCAATATTTGTGGGTGCGAATTTTAGGTGTTCGTTTCGTGGAGAGCTAAGCTACTATCGAATATGAACACTGAATAATTAATATGAAAACCGTATATGAATGCATACTAACTTCACTGTTTACAGAGAAACCTCTCCTAACGGACACCTCTCATAGGCGGACACCTCTCTTGAGCGGACATTTTTTCATGCACCAAGGTTTAGGTTCAATTTTTAGAACAAATTGCCCTCTCTTAGGCGGATACTCTCTTGGCCGGACGCGGACAGTTATTTACTATTGAATTGAGCAAAAAACTTCTATTAAGCGGACACGAACCTCTCGTCAACGGACACTTTGATTTTTTTCATAACGAATCACATAAAAACCTCTGTTAGGCGGACACGAACTCCTCTTAAACGGACAAAATATAAGTATGTATAGCAATATAAAAAAAGTTCGCAGAATGTTCGTTAGGTAAAAAGCGCTACGAAGAAAGGGGAATCACCGACTAAAATAAATGTCCGCATGATTTTATTGGAATAGATAAAAATACATTCACCGAGAGCACATATTTCCAGTTAGATGCTCTAACTGACGAAAACGTCGAAACCATTGAAGATGATAGTACCGATACTGAAGGTTATACCGCTGAATGTCGGTAATGCAATCACCTCGAACGAAATGGCTTTGACTGCAGTTTCAAATTTGAAAAGATTTTACACGGAAGACCTTAGTGCATTTGAATTGTTGCAGAAATTTAAAAGCCAATCTGCAAAAGAATTTTATTTTAAATAAGCAAAAAACCCCTCATCAATCGACAAATTTGTAATTTTTTAAATAATTTAAAAGATATCCCAACATTTCTAGTTCTCAGCAACTTACTAATTGAAATGTAATATGTATGTCAGTGGCGGATCCACGGGGGGGGTTTTGGGGGTTCAAACCCCCCCCTTGTGGTTTATCATAGATCCCAAATTAATGCCTGTATTGATTCTGCGCCCAAATTTCCCAAACTGAACAAGGAAAACTCTATCATTCCAAAAGCAATGGTTGGACCATATAAAATCCAAAAAAATGTACCTACATGGGAAAAAAGTTCATGTAGGTACCTTTGGACGCACGTGCATAAAATCAAATTTGTCAAATGCTATTCGCAAATTGCCAAATCGCAAATTTATTTTCTTTTCTTTCTTATCCCTATTTTTATCGGGATTGTACAGAATTAATTTGGTCAGAAATGTCTGAATCGTTGGAGAAATTGCCTTTTTCAGAGGCATTTCGCAATTCTTGTTTAAATTAATCTTTTAAAAATTTGAGTATATAAACACAAGAACTTCAATAAAGTAAAAATTCTATTAAAAATATAAATATAACCAAAAAGTACTACATACATATATTCTTATTTATTTTGGCTTTAAATGCAAGGGTAAGTGAAATTGATGATCAATTTGCCACCAATACCATACGATACTCATTCGCACGTACCAATGCAAAAATATACATACATACGTTATACATGTTATCTAGAACTTCAATTGAAATCTCCTGCACTTTATGTGATGACATACATATTAGGTCCGTTTATTATTAGCTAGTTATGAATAGTTAGCCAAGTTTCGGCTGGAAAATCGTTTCTTGAGTCAAAAAAAATAGCAGAAGAGAGCTATTGACAGCTCCAAATTTCAGCTAGTAAAATTTTCCCTAGCTGAAATTATTTGCTGCCAAAGTAAGAAACAGCTGTTGAAAAAATAAACAAACGAATACTTTTGATTTTTATTACTTTTGAAATTTTCTGAATTTTTGAAATAGAAATAAAGAAAATTAAATGTTATGATGTTTTTGTTTTGGCCAGCCTTCGTTTTATGATTCTAAGTTTTGTTGAGCTTTTTGGCCTTATTTTAATTAAAAAGAATGTTTTGTATACATGTATGTATTTTGTTTATTTATTTATTATTTTGCCCGACGTTTCGGTAAAACTCCTTTACCATCTTCAGGGGTCGACTTTATTTTTGCAAAATCACACGAACATGGAGATATGAAAGAAAACAAACATTTAGATTTAGATTTCGTGTGATTTTGCAAAAATAAAGTCGACCCCTGAAGATGGTAAAGGAGTTTTACCGAAACGTCGGGCAAAATAATAAATAAATAAACAAAATACATACATGTATACAAAACAAAATTAAATGTTTTTTTTAGAAAAAATAACCATTAACAATCAAAAAAGGCATTAAAATTACTAATCGCTAATTTTTACTATTATTCCGTTTCTTGATTTTCTGTTCGTTTCGCACTTTATGAGCGCAATTCTTTCCGTTTTGCTCACTTCACAGCTAGTTTCTAGTTTAATAAGAAACAAACCTATTGTTAATTTTGAGGGTTTTGAGTTTGGTGTTTTTAAGGTGCGGGAAATGGCGCAACTAGTATATATAATAATAATAGTAGGTGGTATTAGTCCATATTTTCACCAGCGCGCATAGGTAGATTTTCAAGTTTTATGCGGCCAAAAATATTTCATTGTCTACATCTATTCCAAATTGCTTGTTTAATGCGTTAAAAGTCGATTTTATTGAAAAATATATACAGTGACTCAAAAAAAATCATACGCCAAAGTTTTTAAATTTATTTCAAAGAGTTCTGTCGAAAATTTTACTTTCTTATTTTAGTTTAAAAATATAGAAAATTTTTCAATAAAAATCGTTTAAGCAGGATTTCTGAGCTTATGGAAAAAATCTGAAAAATCGTAGAAATTTCTGAAAGTGGATTAAAAATTTCAAAGCAAGGCCATAATTTATAGAAAATTTTGAGGAGATTTCTAAGTGTACTGTTATGTAGCTAACCAATTTTAGTGTAAAAAGTTAAATTCTCAATGCTGTGAAAAATTCCGTCAATTTTAGAAGTTTTTTTCTGTAGGGTGTAAGGTGAGACCGTTCCAATTAAAATTTCCGAAAAGCCAATGAAAATTTTCAAAAAGTTGAATGTTGCATATTGTTATATTAAAATTGAATGAATGATTCTTAGCCCCTAATAAGTTTCGACTAGCGGCAGGGACACCCCCGTTGTCTATAAAAGCCGAGAAGACCCGGTCTATTATAAACGTAGAGGGATTTTGGATTTTGTATTTGTACCAATTTTAAAATTTTCAATTTTGGCCGCATAAATTCGTAAAATCTACCTATGTATGTGCAGCGTCTGCCCTTAAAAAACATCTTCCAAAAAAAGAAATTTTCAAAACCCCCCCCTTGCCGAAATCCTGGATCCGCGCCTGATGTATGTTAATACTTTATGTATATACATACATACATAGGGTACGTTCAGAAACGCAGCATGAAACGCAACATCGGCAGTAATTATTTTTTTGATGATTGTGATGAGCGACGCTTCATGCAAAATTTACGTTTATGAACGCTCTGCTTGTACTACAAAATCAGGTTGCGCTTCAAACTGACTTTCTGAACAAAGCCATATGCATATGTATTTAAGTGAAATTTTGAAGACATAAGAATTAGAACTCTGCACAATACCATTTGCCTCTTCTATATTTTCGAATACTCTATGCATTGTACAATTAGTCACAGCACAATTTCAATGCAGATACGAATATAACCCATACTTTTCATTTGGAATAAAAATACTATTTCTATTTGCTCTGTTGGAGCGATTAGTGTACACTATTCGCCACGATCGAGTAGAACATAATAATAACCATGTTATGAAGTACTCGCAAAACCTTGTTGGTTCTTTGGCTTGTATG
The DNA here is from genome assembly GCA_960531455.1 of Urophora cardui. Classification (NCBI taxonomy): domain Eukaryota; kingdom Metazoa; phylum Arthropoda; class Insecta; order Diptera; family Tephritidae; genus Urophora; species Urophora cardui. The sequence continues at coordinate 133,476,810 of OY482673.1, read as the reverse complement.
TTTATTTAATGTGCATATGGCATTAAGGTGGACCAAAAAATAAAAGCCCAACAAACATATGTTCCATTTTTTAATGATAAGAAATGTTTTTCTTGTTCATTAGGGACTTTGAAAAAAATTATGTATCATCACTGATATAAAAGGAGAAAGAAATTTGGAGGCATTTGCATGACCTCTAAATTTTAATATATTGAGGAAAAATTTTAGGTATAGATTTCCGTATTATATTCGCATGAAAATCGAATTTCGGGAGAACTTTATTTCCTTCATAAAACCACCTTAATATGCCAAATAAGTTTACTAACTAATGCCGAAAAAATCAAAAGAATCGAAGTATTGGTTACCGAGTTATTTTAAAATATATAGAACAGTTGGAAATATGTAGATCGTAAAAAGCTCTGGTTCGAAATTTATTTTGGACATATGGTTTCTTGGGCAAAAAAGCTTGAAATTACCCAAATTTTTATAATTGCGTTGTGTCCATTAATTTTTTTTTTGGCCCCTACCAATCGACCCGCCCTAGTGTGTATGCATATGCACATACACACACTTACACTAGCAGCGTAATTTTGCTGAACACAACGTCTGGATGAGTACTTTTTGGTTGCTTGTTTTTCCGACAGGGTAGGAATATGATGTATTGTGGAACGATCCTCCGTCATCCCTTGTCAAGTTTGGTTTGGAGACAAACCGGTTTCGGCTAATATGCACCATCTTCAGTGACGCATATTAGCCGAAACCGGTTTGTCTCCAAACCAAACTTGACAAGGGATGACGGAGGATCGTTCCACAATACGTCTGGATGAGTGTTTATGAAAATATGTATGTACATACATATATGTATTTCGGTTATATTCGAAGTATTCGCAAGTAGTGTACACTATTTGCAGAACCTTTTTAAGGTCATGTAATTGTCGCTACGAATAAGTAATTGTATTGGTTCTGTTTATGGTTGTGCTCTACTTGCGTTTATTCCAAAACGACAGAAACAAGTAGGTACTGTAATTGGACGGCCGCTAATATTTTGTTGGCCGTTTCGAATCCATTCGTGCAGCCTTCTAATAAGAATCCTTGTTTTTTCAGTGAAATATGAATAAATAAATCCTTTAAAATCCAAAAAATTTCTAAAATAGCAACCCACTCCCTTAAGCGGACACCTCTCTTGGGCGGACAAAATTTGCCCGACGGTAAGTGTCCGCCCAAGAGAGGTTTTACTGTATTTGGATATTCATATTCGGTATTCGCTATTCGTATTTTGTATTCGATATTCGTATTCATATTCGGTACTCGGTTTTCATATTCGGTATTTCGTATTTGATATTCGAATTTCATATTCGGTATTTAGTGTTATGTATTCGGTATTCGGTTTTCTATTTTCTTGTACTGGATATTCGTATTCGGTTTTTTGTATTGTGTATTCTGCATTTGGTATTCGTATTCGATACTAGTACTCGGTACTAGTACTCGGTGCTCATATTCCGTTTTTGTATTCAGTATTCACATTCGGTATTCGATATTCGTCTTCATTATTCGTATTCGGTATTTGTATTCGGATTTCATATTCGGCATTTCGTATTCGATATTTAGTATTGTGTATTCGGTATTCGGTATTCTGTTTTCTTGTACTCGATATTCATATTCGGTTTTTTGTATTGGGTATTCTGCATTTGGTATTCGTATTCGGTACTAGTATTCGGTACTAGTACCCCGTACTCATATTTGGGTTTGTATTCAGTATTCACATTTAGTATTCGCTATTCATATTCTGTATTCGGTATTTGGTATCCAATATTCGGTATTCTGTATTCGGTATTCTGTTTTCTTGGACTCGAAATTCATATTCGATTTTTTGTATTGGGTATTCTGTATTTGGTATTCGTATTCGTACTAGTACTCGGCACTCATATTCGGTTTTTTATTTAGTATTCATATTCGGTATTCGGTATTCACTATTCGTATTCGGTATTCGGTATTCGTATTCGGTATTCGTATTCGGTATTGCTATTCATATTTGGTATATGCATTCGGAATTCATATTCGGTATTTGGTATTTTTTTTGATATTCGGTATTCGGTATTCTGTATTCGGTATTTTGTTTTAGGAATTCGCCTTCGTACGCTTTTCCACAATTGTAAGATTATAGAGAAATTATTTCAATATCAGTACGCGTTTTCTGTATCATGGTCGATAGCCTTACATTCCAGTTCCTGTTAAAGTCCAGTATGAGTAATCTGTAGTTGTGTATCAGACGGGTAACATCTGTAGGATATTACCATGCACAACTAGCACAAATAGTCGTTGAAACGTAGCTACGACCAATGTTTTTACTTTAAAGTGTTGTGGCACTAGCCATAGGCACGTAATAGGAACGTTCTTATTACGTGTTTACGCCCAAAATGGGGAATGATTTTCGGTAACCACAACGTTCCAGAGTCGTCGCGGCAACGTGTTCGGCAACGTTCCATTGTCGTTTTAGATACGATTTAAAAACCAATATGCGTAGCATTGTAAATTTATTGGTATACTTTTGATTGTAAATATTTATGTACAATCAACAATAATTATCTCTCGTATAGGTGGGCAAACTTTTTCACTCATACTTTTTTTTTTTTATTAATTTTAAGGTTAATGCCTGAATCGCAATGTGGCGTTCGGTCGGTCGCGCTTCTGACAAGTGAGTAGAAATGTATGGAAATATATGAAGCAAATCGCATTGTGACCTCAAGCGTTTGATCGTAAAATTTTTGTAATATCGTATGTTCATTGCAACCCTGTATAACGCCTGAGTTGAACATTTCTCTACTAAGTCGGGCGTTTGACATTAAGTAATTAAAATTGTTTTTTTTTATGAAAAATTTTGAAATTTATGAAAAAATTAAAAAAAATATATTAGTGGCAGTGAACATGTTTACAATCCAACATCTAATACATCAACGCGCGACCGACCTAACGCCAAATTGCGATTCCGGCATAAATCTGAAAATTTTAAAATACGATTTTTTTTCCAAAATGCTTGCACGTATTTTGGTACTTAAACAAATTTAAAAAAATCCCACAAAAGTTGGTAAAGTTTGTATATCTCCCTCAAATCTCAATTTGATACGATGACAAAACTACCATATAACAAGTAAGGAAGCCTAAGTTCGAGTGGAATCGAACATTAGATACTCAGCTGTATGTTTTCATTGTTTGTTTGCGTTTGATGGATTTTATATAAAGCGAGTGCTGCATAAAGTGGGAGTAGCCACGCCCATTTTCAAAATTTTTATCAGTCATCCAACTAAGCATATGAATATTACTCTTCGTGCAAAATTTCATTCCTTTATGACTTCCAGTTACAAAGATGTCACGTTACAAATTTCCAAAGCGTGTTCCAGAAATATCTTTGCTAAAAAGTAGGCGTGGTCATAAACCGATTTCAATAAATTTTTGCGTGTCTATTAACACAAGTTATAAAAGTGTATAAACCAAGTTTCATCATAATATCTCAATTATTTGTCGAGTTATGGGCTCCGAAATCTCGTAGATTCCTTTGTCTAAAAGGAGGCTGTGCCACGCCCATTTTCGAAAATTTTTCTATTTGTTGTTTCCGGTCTATTGTGGAAGTCATGCCACAAAATTTCAATGAATTATCTTTATATTTGACAAAGATATCGCTTAAAATGTTTTTATTAGGCCCCTTTATAGTTCCCATGTATAAAAGTGGGCGTGGCCGTCAACCGGTTTCTCTAAAATTTTGAACATGTATTAGATACTACAAGTAATAAAAGTGTACACACCAAGTTTCTTCATTATATATACATTATTTGTCGAGTTATGGGCTAAGAAATCTCGTATATTCCTGCTTCTAAAAAGAGGCGGTGCCACGCCCATTTTCCAAAAATTTTACGGTTTTTGTCTTATGTTCGTAGTTAGACTCCTGCCATAAAATTTTAATGATATATCTTTGTATTTGACAGAGATATCGCTTAAAATGTTTTTATTAAGTCACTTTATAAGACCCATATATAAAAGTGGGCGTGGTCGTCAACCGATTTTGAAAATTTTTCGTCCAAACATTTGCCTAAGTAATTATATCACGCGTACCAAATTTCATCGATATATCTTCAATGGTTTCTGAGTTATGGCATATAAAACCCTCAGTGTTTGACCCTTAATAAGTGGGCGTGGCACCGCCCATTTTCTAAAATTTCACCAAATTTCTTCATAGGGGCCTGAGCTCAACACGTGGGTAAAATTTCATCGCTCTAGCTATATTAGTGGCTGAGATACCAAATTTCCGATTTTTTCTATATAGGAAAAGTGGGCGTGGTCATGGTCCGATTTCACCCATTTTCAATACCAACCGTCCCAGTCTCTATACCAACTTGCATTCCAAATTTCATCAAAATATCTCAATTTTTGCGCGAGTTAGAGTATTTACAGACGGCGTCCGACAGACGGACGGACAGACGGTAAGACGGACGGACGGACATGGCTCAATCGATTTCTCTTTTCACCCTGATCATTTTGATATATATAAGTCTATATCTATCTCGATTATTTCATTCTGTTACAATCCACCGTTATGTGATTAAAACTATAATACTCTGTGTACTAGTACAGCTGAGTATAAAAATGTATAGAAAACTCGGGATCAAATTGTACCGTAGAAGTATTATTTTAATAAAAAAAATGTAAAAATGGATGTCAAAAATAAATTTCTTGACAACAAAATGAGAGCATACCGTTATTCTCTTGAAAAAGCGGTTTTTAAGCTTTAATTTTTACTGTAAATAATCAAGAATTTTGAAATTTTCCTTATAGTGCTATCGGCTAGTAAAATGTTTTTCACCCCATATCTGGCAAACATTTACTCGTCGTGTTCTGTTCTACCGATTCACACACGGCCTTAGTAAGAATTTTAATAGCGCATTTGAAAGTTACGAAATTACCAACGGCGAAAAAATTACCTACTTTGGATGTTAATTGCAGTGTGGCAATCGCGATTAAACAGACGCCATTACGAGACCAATTTCGTTTGTAATACTCGCCACTAGATAGAATTTTTTACTTCGTGGTGAGCTTAAGAAGTAACATGCACTTTGTAGTAGCCGTTGGCAATTACGTGGTGATCTATAGGTAATGGATACCTTATTATCACCACCGAATATTACTTACAAGTTTCGTGACATTAAGCGGGCAATTAACGTCCCAAAAACGTAACCGAAACTATTACTGTTGCTATAAAGTAGCTGGCACTTTAAAGTTGCATTTAAGTAACATGAATTTGTCGCCGCTACCATTATTTGCCACGTATAAGTTTTCGAGGTACTTTTACAAGTAACCACGACGTTTCTACTACCGGTAATGTCACTAAAAATCCACTTAACTTTAAAGTAACAATTTTAGGTAGAAATTACCACGGAGCGACTGGAAATTTGTCAAACAAAGTTAATTTCTCACCGAAGTCGTACATTTAGTGAATGCTCCGTAATTGCTACACACCTAAGGTTCCCGTATACGTCATTGTTACTTAGGTGCTAGTTGGGTGACCATGTATGTATGTGTGTATGTTGAGTTTTTTTTAAGAATTGTTATAATAAAATGAAATTACAAAATTACCTGTTTTTCTGCGCATAAAAATCTTTTTCTTCAATTTTTTTATTTCAAATTATTTCCGGTATGCACGCCAACTCATCAAGAACAAGAATCCTCCTCCATATGCAGCAGCACTTGCTTGGAATCTCGGCGGCAATGCGCTGCGAAAATATGCCATTTGTGGTATTTACAATGCAATTCGCGGCCTGCAGGCGCATACTGGCAGGAGGAGCACGATTATGATTGTTCATTCATGCACAAACATGCATATTAACATATGCATACTCGTATATACATACATATATAGTGTATTTATGTATGCAAATGCACCAAGCAAATACAGCTGATTGTTGCATGAATGCTAAAGATATTTAAAATAGATGCAGAAGGAAGAAGGAAGATTTCACACAGAGGAACGTATGTATTTACATACATATATACATATGTATGTATGTATGTAAGGGCTTCTGCATATAATACGGAAATATGCATAACGTTGCGCATACCAACAACAAATATGCACTCGCATTTAAATGTTATTGCGCGGCGCCAAATTGCCAATTCACTCACTTTATGTGTTGCTGCAAGTAGCCAACAATGGGCTGCCTGTCTGTGTCTATCGGCTTGGCGGCTGCTGCATTTCACATTGCCGTTTGCTGCATATTTGTAGGCGCATTTTCAGGTAATTTTGCAAGCAAACAAGTATGTGTGTGGGTACATTTCAATACGTTCGCATAATGGTTATTGTGATTGAAGCAGGACAATTGCGTTAGCTGAGGTGCTGATGACTTGACTTGGTTGGAAAGCAGAAAGAAAAAAAAAAATATATATATATGGCAAAAATAATATGAATACGCCAAGTTATGGGTTATTTGTGGGAGCAGGTGTGCATACATGCAAACATAACTATATAGATATGATATGTATGTATATTAAGCATATGATTATTCGGTATCTTCTTGCAATTCCATTATGTCTTTGTCTATCCGTCTCTCCTGCTGTGATTTTCATGATGTACATGTGCCTTCAGTGTGCTCGTAATCTGTTTGCCCTTGCGACTTTATAAAGGTACATGCATGTACATACATACATACGTATAGGCATACATGCGTTTTCTACAGATGGTAGAGTTGTATGTTGTCTCAGATTAAGTTCACTTATGAGAATGCAAAGGAAATTGAATATGAAGGAATGTATGTAAATAAATTATATGAATGTGTGGAAACACATGCCGTATTTAAGGAATTTATTGTTGCCATTATTGTTGTTGTTTTCATAAGTAAACACATTCTCGCCGCGATCGAAAAAATACAGCATTTTTGGGGCACGAGCTGGTACATAAATTCTAAACTCTACATTGTTTTGAAAATAATTGGGCACAATAATGCAAACAAAATATTACAATAATTAACTCGAAATGTAATTAATAGCTCGGTAAATTGCTTTTATAAAAAAAATTAAGAATATTCAGTCACTCAGAATTTTTCGGAGTAACTCCTAAACCACAAAATTAGCTTCAAATATAATAAATCGCGCAGTAAATAGATTTTGTAAAATAAATTATCAATACTTAGTTACTACGAATTTTTCGGAGTAACTCCGAAACCCTAAAATTAGCTTAAAATATAATAAATCACGCAGTAAATAGCTTTTATAAAATAAATTATCAATACTTAGTCACTCCGAATTTTTCGGAGTAACTCCGAAACCAAAAAATTTGCTTGAAATATAATAAATCGCGCAGTAAGTAGCTTTTATAAAATAAATTATCAATACTTAGTCACTACGAATTTTTCGCAGTAACTCCGAAACCCCAAAATTAGCTTAAAATATAATAAATCGCGCAGTAAATAGCTTTTATAAAATAAATTAACAATACTTAGTCACTCCGAATTTTTCGGAGTAACTCCGAAATCCAAAAATTTACTCGAAATGCAATGATTCGCAGCCAAGGTCACTATGAACTTTAAAAGCTAAATGCCATATTTAAGAAATTTATTGTTGCCATTGTTGTTATAATAAAGAAACACATTTTCGCCGTGATCGAATAATTTTTTTTTAGCATTTTAGGGAGGCGTTAACTCACAGACACAGAATGAAAGACCCATTGCTTTGCTGTGTGATCTTTACGGTGTTTGTAGAAAGATTTTGTCTGAAGAGAACGCTAGTGAAGTTTTATTGTGGATAGTTTTCTGTAAAATTTTAACCTTCTAGCGACTTTAAAAATGCTACTTTTTGGTACTCTCTAAGAAAGTGGTCAAAATGTCCACTTTGCCGGCGTGTTAGCAGTGTTCTATGAAATTCATGGTCTTCTTTTGCTTTAACTTCTTCCGCTTATTGGAGAGTATGCTCTGCTAAATCTTCTACTAAGTATTATATTCCTTAATATTGTTGTTCTTCTTCTTCTTCTTCTTCTTCTTCTTTTTCTGTCAAATCTTATCCCATATCCTGATATGCCGCATTTTATATGAAAAGGATTCGTGCACATATAAGCAGGCATTTCTCTTTCAATTTACCTTCCAATACATGCTTTAATATATACTCTTATTAAATTCTAAGTATTTTCTCAAGGTCATTTTCTACATGCCTACGCATAAGCATGCCGAAAATTAGTAGACAAAAAAAAATAGTATATACTTGAGCTACTTTTCGGCCAACCAAAGTGTAATGTTGTTTGGCTGCTCAAAATCCTACAAGTCAACAAAAACTAAAAGCAAAGAAAAGTTAAAAAAAACCATATGAAATAGGTACAAATACCAGACAGCGCCGACATAGTTCTAACATAGTTCTAAGCAGCAAAAAGTCGACTAAATAAAAGCCAAAACAATAATCAACAAAAAAACACTCGAACAATTTGTACAATGACCCTTCAAAGTGGTCAATGCACCTGTGCAGACAATTGTGAAAATTGCTTTGGCTCGTTGAGAGAGCACAGGTGTGGTACTAAGTTGTTTTGTTCAAGTTGTTGTTGTAGTTTTTGTTGTTGGTTGGTCTAAGGCGTTTGCTGCTGCTCAAAGAAAGCTAAGTGCTTCTAGGTAAGTAAATAGGTTCATGTATTGGTATTGCTTTAGTTAGAAAATAATCGAAAAAGCCAAAGCAATCAATTTGCAATGTGTTTATTTGTAGTATTTGTTTGGTTTTTTTTTTTTTTGGTTTTTTTTTGGGTGTAGAAAAACAGTTGAGTGTAAGTTGAAGGTTCTGTTAATTTTTTTTTGCATACTAAAGGTTTAGTTTAGTGTTCGTATTCGATCCTATTGTTGCTGTAGCAGTACTAAGCCCTGCTTAGACGGCCTGCTTTGCTCATAAATTGTCATCAGGCTGACTTAGTGGGAAGCCCAGTAAAAATGCGGCTTCCTTTGGATTAGTCCGTAAGGACAGTGGTTCCCAATGATTGGGTTTTTAGGGGTAAGCGAAGAGATACCGTGTGTCATGCGGCATTTTTCCACATGCTGGAAATTCATACACTCAAAAAAAAAAATTACTCAGATTATGGAAAAATGGGAATGATTCGGCGCTAAAGACATATTTCCATATTTTGATGTACAATTTTCTTTAAAACGTGGTTTTTATTCCTTGATTTGAAGAAAATCGTACATCAAAATATGGAAATATGTCTTTAGCGCCGAATCATTCCCACTTTTCCATAATCTGAGTAAGTTGTTTTTTCAGTGTAAGAAATGCTGGGATCTAGTCTGGGTCTGTAGGAGTTGAGTCTGCTGCGGTAACCTCATCTTAATTGTAATAGGGTTACTCGCGTTTCCCTGGGTAACTCTGACACTTCTTCTGCAACTGACGGCGGCTGGTCTCTTAGAACAACGTAGAGAGGACGAACGGGGATATAGGTGGAAACAGTGTTTTTGTGTATCTAATTTAGGGCCTACCTATATGCTGCCGGATTCAATGGCTTTTTAATATTTAATTTAATTTATTTCCTGACCTCTTTGGTGGAGAGGTATAGGAGGTGATTAATGACGTGCCGGGGGAGGCTCTAGTTGACTGAAGCTGTGATTTGGGTGACCTCGGCGTTGACATGCTCAAATCGAATATTCACTATTTTCTACTCACATGCGATTCTCATTTCTTTCCAATATAATTTGCTCATAATTTTTGCTTTTCTTTCATCTATTGTCAATCTTTTTGTAAACTCATACTCGTACATAGAAATACATTTATTTAGCGCTTATTTTATTCAATTGTTATGAGCAAATGTTGAGGTGGCGTTATTGTTTTCAAACACGTTCGTACGTGTTGGCTGCTGTTCAATATCTACTCAACAAAGCTCTGGTGTCTCAATAGCAGCAGCACATGCTCGTCCATGTTGTACATGCATATACATAAATATATACATACAATTACGAAATGTGCTTGATAGTGAGCACTGCAAAAGTATCAAAAATTTGCTTTTCAACACCTCACCATTTCCTTTGCTCAGCACCAGCGTGTGTTTGCAACGTTGCTCTCGCTCATTCTTGTTCAATCATGTTTTTTGTTTGGTTTTCGATTTGCGATTGCATTGCATTGTAGTTACACATTCCATTATCAATATTGTATTCAATGTGTTGCCACAAATGTCGGTTGTTTGGTTGTTGGATTGGATTGTGCAACAACAACAATTTGTATGTCTGAACGTCGTATTCATATGTATGTTTGTATGTTGGTATGTACTTTTGGCACGTTTTTTCGAGGTAAAAGTAGAGAAATGATACACTTAAAATTGGAGAAAAAAGTGCAAAATGCAACCATTTTTGCCAAACAAAGTTTTGTATTGTGAGTGGTGCTTGATGCTTTTCTATAATTTTCAATGTAAAAATATTGAAAAAGGAGTAAAATGAAATAAAATAAAATAAAATAAAATAAAATAAAATAAAATAAAATAAACTAAATTAAAATAAAATAAACTAAAATAAAATAAAATAAAATAAAAAAATTAAAAAAAAAAGAATTGAATAAAATAAAATAAAATAAAATAAAATAAAATAAAATAAAATAACATAAAATAAAATAAAATAAAATAAAATAAAATAAAATGAACTAAAATAAAAAAAAATAAAAAAAAAGAATTGAATTAAATAAAATTAAATAAAATAAAATTAAATAAAATAAAATTAAATAAAATAAAATAAAATAAAATCAAACAAAATAAAATAAAATAATTAAAAAAAAAAGAATTGAATAAAATAAAATAAAATAAAATAAAATAAAATAAAATAAAATAAAATAAAATAAAACAAAACAAAATAAAATAAAATAAAATAAAATAAAATAAAATAAAATAACAACATAAAATAAAATAAAACAAAATAAAATAAAAGAAAATAAAATAATATAAAATAGAGATCTCTATCTATGTGCAAATTGAAATCATATATGAAAGATAAATAGTATAAAATAAGAGAATGTAAAGTTTTATAGAAATTAAGGTAAAAAGACGTATAAGAAACATAATCGATTTGCGCGTGGAAGAAGTATTAGAAGGGAAGTCTCAGCATTGAAGCCATTCAAGTGTGAAGCAGTAGCATCAGATGTAGAGAGAGATTCACATGCTTGAATATTTTGCTATATGGCAGTAGATCTTTCTCTCCTGATTGTTGAAATCTTTCAGCCTCCAAACAATTTCACTAAAATTGTCGTTCTGTGTAGATATCTAATCGTTTGGCGCACATGGCGTATACGTAACATTCAAGTATCAAGCATTCGCTAGTTGTCTATTTGCTCTTGCTGCTTTATTGTTGACCTGTCTTCGATTTTCTGCTATTCCACGACAACATATTTGCCACAAGGATGTACTATAAACATATGTTATTTTCTTCTTATCTTCATACAACGGCATCTTCTTTCCCGGAAATACATATGTACTTTTATTGTTATTTTTCTTAAATTTTTTCGCTGCTTATTGTTATTTCTTGCTCCACATACTTAGTTATTGCTTTAGCTGATTTCTATCTATCGCTGCTTGTCTTTCCCAGCCAGAAAGTGGAAAATGACCGTGATGTCAGTCATGTGCATGTGCACGAGGCTGTGAAGCTCTCACTTATGTGCTCAGTCGTGCGATAATCAGAAAATAATAATTTGAAACAAATAAGGGGAATTGAAATGGAAAATACATACTCTTACAAAAATACATATCTAGGTACATATGTGTATATTTTGGTATAAGTAGATATATTTGTTGTACGAATAAAGGGTAAAGAAAAATCGATGATTTTGGGATTTCAGCGAATCACATTTACTTAGTAAAATTGGATAGAATTTAAGATTGTATACTAAAATAGTTTAAAGAGATTTGCTTACATAAAGACATTTACTTTTTTGATTGTTGGACAGAATAAAGTTTCGCATGCGTGTACTAGGGGGAAAATTTGTTATCATATCTTAAAATTAATAATGATTAATATTTTTAGATTTTATTCTTACGTAAAACTGCCAATTAAATATGAATTAAAAAAATTATGAAAAATAATCATGATTAATAGTCATTAGCAAAATAATCAGAAATGATCATATAATCAAAGGTGATAAATTTTTGGACTTTTTTAATTTTAATGAATATTTTAGTTGACTCACATTAAGCTGGCAATTATAAATCCATTAAATTAAAAATAAAATAGTCACGATTAATAGCAGTTAAAAAAATATTCAGAAATAATAATAAAATCAAATTAAACAACACTAATTATTTTTTTTTTCATTTTTTGTTTTAGTGATTATTTTAACTGTCTTACATTACACTGACAATTAAAAATCAATAAAAATTATAAAAAATAATCATGATTAATGGCCAATGCAAAAATAATCAGAAATAATCATAAATCAAAATCAAACAAAACATTTTCTTTAGTTGTATGATTATTTTAAGTCATTAATTATTTTTAATTATATAAATGTTTTTGATTCTTTTATTGTTTTTAATTGATGATTAATTATATGATTATTTTTAATTATAGTAATAATTTTTGTTCCGTATGCGAAAAACTGTGCACCACGGCTTATGAGTAAAATTTCTCAAACAAAAATAAAATAAAAAATAAAAGAATAAATTCATTTTTTAATTAAATAATCGTGCAATTAAAAAAATCAGAAATAATTGAAAATAATAAAATATTTTTACTGGAAATTCAAAAATAATCACAAATTAATAAAAATTAATGTGATTTTGTAAATTAATTAACCATTAATCATTCAAAAGTTGCGTGTTATCGTACTTAATCAGTAAAAAAAAATAAAAATAATTTATAGAATAAGTAATTAGTCATGCAACCAAAATAAATCAGAAGCAATTGAAAAATATTAGGGGATGTGGTGGTCTCCGAAATGGATCCATAACTTCTACCAAAAAATTTTTTTAGAATTTTCCTTAATTAAAAACTGGCCAATAGCTCATATAAAATTCACAAAAAAAAAAAAATTATTAGAAAAAACGGCCATGTAAAAACATCCGAAAAATCATATAATCAAAATTAATTAAATCAATAATTTTGAAATTAATTGAGAGATTAATTCATATCCTTTTTTAATTTATTTAACTACTAAACACTAAAAGGGTGAAATTGATCGTGTTCAATCATTAAATAATTATAAAAATAAAACATGCTTTAATCTATATTATTAATACGCTAACATAAATTTTGTTCCATCTTCTCCGTCGAAACTACTGAACCGATTTTAAAACTAAGCACACCATTAGAAAGATATTGCTCTCAAATAGAACTGCGCCAATTTTCATGAAAATTGGTTGGAAAATGTGTCCACAATCGTCGTTGGAAAATTGCCGTTTGGTTGTTGTTGCATGCTTTTGCACACAACAGAGCTGTCTCAATGCGCAAGCATATGTAGCTGACTTTGTGCGTTTTCACCAAACTTGCCTTGCAATTCTGACCATGTTTGGCTGGATGTGGTGTGTAGTTTCAAAGAAGTGGGTAGCAACGTAAAAAGGTAGCAAAAGCACTACAACAAAAACACAAAGTCAAGGACTAAAAAGGATAAAAAGAATAATTAGGAAATAAATTGAGTAAAGAAAAGAGCAGAAATAGAAAGAAAGAAGTAGGTAGGAGAATTTGGAAGACGAGTAACGACAATAACACCAACAACAACAACAACAACAACAACAACAACAACAACAACAACAACAACAACAACAACAACAAAATAGTAGCAGTAAAAGTAGCAACAAAAGGAGCAGCATCAACAGGAACAAGAAGAAAATGGTAGATAACAGTGACAACAACAAACAATTATACAAAAACTATAGTTGCACTTTAGTCATAAGAAAACATCAAGAAAGACTGTCGAGTTTCGACAGTAGGCAGCGCTCTAGTTAATAATTAATCATTAAAATTTTGAATTAAAACTGATCACCAAACAACAAATTTGCACTGTATACGAACTTCACTAAATGCTTCTCGCACTTTCCGCCTTCTATCAGGAATTGGTTCCGTTTGGCTTTCTCAATTCACTCTACACCACTCCCTAAGTTTCGCATTCTATTTCTTTTCATTTGCCACATAATCACCGCGCCGCATCGCATCACACCACATCGCATCTTATTTAGCCTAAAGATTTCATATCTGCGCATATTATAATTGTATGCAGCAATGCAGCAATGATTTCTTCTAACAAAAAACTAAAATAAATATGATTTCATTTGCTTGTTACCCACACCGTGGCAGTGGCATAACAATGCTGTCTTAGAGGTATATATGTAAGCATTCGATTTTCTTTGCAAACAACCTTGCACTCACTCTTTTCAGTTCTTGCAAATTAAACTAACCACTTGCCTATCTATTGCTGCTGTTAGCGCTGCCACTCAGCGTGGCTTCTATGCCGCATACATAATATTCTTCTTACGCCTGTGTTTGGTAGTTCTCTCGTGTCTTGTGTCGCAACTGTCACGTTATTGTGACTCATTTTGTTGCAATACTTGAGGCATACTCGGAATGCAAGTACCGGCTTCAGCTACAAATTGAGCTCTAGCCTTGAAGTTGATGGCTTGAGAATTGTTATATGTATGTATGTTTATATGTGTGTTTTTTGTATATATGGCCTAGGTCTAGCTGATTGCGCTGCAGTCAAGTAGGTTTCACTATTTGTTCTATTTAAATATTGTATTAACAGAAAATGTATGCAATTGCTGGCATATAAATTTTCTATGCATAATATTTATAGACTTTTGAGATTGCAGCGAGATTGCATAGACAAGCTTGCTTTCTATGTCGACAAAGAAATCAGCACAGCCTTTGGCTTCTTCTTCTATTTATTGTCATGCTGTCTAGCTCATTTGCCATATTTCATATTCTTTATAAGCCTACGCGCAACCATACAAACTACACATACTCATCACCTCTGCCTTTGCAGCCTTGTCTATGTCACCTACTGCAAATTGTATTTATAAACTATTTATATTTTATGCCATTTTATCTAAAGTGCACACAAATACTTATACACAAACAAACATATATATGTATTTACTGTCGCTTTTCTTGCATGGGGTTTTTCTTCTCAACGCCAACGACAATTTATTCAATTCAATTTAATACCCAAACGCGTGCAGAATTGCCGCCGCAAGCAAGTATCTTCATACATATCTGAAAATCGATAAAGTGTCTAATAAGATGAAAGTGTGCCAGATAAGATGAAACATGCTTAAGGCTTAACAATAAGTTGTGACATATACTCGTAGCTACACACATACAACCAACTAAACAGGTATATAAGGCAGCTGCACAATTACAGTCGCCCACACAACTTTGCACAGACACGTGTGTTTTATGTGGTTACGTACACGCCTAGTAGTGCTCCTGCTGTCTGTTGTTGCTTAGGACCTAAGCCTTAGGTGCAAAGCTTGTGGTTTGTGTTGCATGTGTTGTTGTACCCAGGAATTTTTATCGTGGGTGGTTTTCATCGTAGTTTTTTTTTTTTTTTTGGAGAAAAATATATAACCTATTTCGTGCACTAACTAAAAATAATAAAAGAAATCTGGTTTCTAAACTGCTATTTAGAAGAAAAATTTTTTCAAATTAGGGTTTTTATAAGAACTTTTAAAAATCAGGAAACTTTTATTCATTTAAAAATTAGACTGTTCCATTGCAAACACGATGAATACTTTATTTTTGGTGATATTATAAAAGTGAAAAAAAAAAAAAAATATTTTATGGACGAAAACTCGGTTAGATTACCCATCTGTTATCAACTTTTTTTTTTTCCATTTCCATTCAATTTCATTTTCATTTGAAAATTAAAAAATAAACAGCGCAGCAGAAGTATAAAAAATAAAAAGTTATACTGTACTGCAACTGCGCAGCCTTAAGTTTCAAAAAATTATAGTCGGCTGTTGCTGTATTGTGGAAATTTTTACAGCACAGCAAAGGGCAAACATAATTTCGAGTTTTTACAGCACTGTTGTTATTGTTTTTTTTTTAATTAATGGGAACACAATCGAAATTGTAATGTACAAAAAAAACCAATTTTAAATTTAAAATTCTGTTTATCTGTGCTTTGCTGTCGACTGATCTGTTTGAAATTACACAGTAAAGCAACAGCATAAATAAGCATACAAATATATTCGACTGCTCTGTGCTTCGACTTCAGATATTTTCAAAGGAAATCGAAATTCAAAAGTTCTCAAAAAATTATGATAACTTTCGCAGAACAGCAACAGCTTATTTTTTGAGACTGTTGGTGTTATGCTGGCAAACAGTGCTTGGGAAGCTTTATATTTCTCTCTAATGTCCTTTTATCTGTGAAGTGGTTTTCATATAGTTGGGAACATCCTTTTTGTTTCACTTGGAAAAAATCGCCAAAAATAAAGTATTCATCGAATCTTTTTAATATTACGCTAAAATGTTTGCAATAAAACAGAATAATTTTAAAAAGAATAAAACTTTCCTGATTTTTACAACTTCTTATAAAAACCCAAATAAAAACCAAATTTTTTCAATAATTGCAAAAAATCAATAAAATGTTGACTTTAACATATATGGGATGGTTGCGTTGTTATAGTCCGATTCCACCTATTTTCAATATTTCAATAAAGTTAGTATTGAAAATAGGTGGAATCGGACTATAACAACGCAACCATCCCATATATGGGATCTTTCACACAAAAACACACAAAATGTTATAAATCAGACACTAACACATATAACCCGAGTAATGAATTTTCAGCCATGCAATGACTTTATGCGGTTATAAGGAAATGTACTAAAATTTTAGAAAATGTATGTATGTAACATAATTTAATTTATAAGTGGTATGTCGTTAGAAGCGTACTTTAATTATCTTTCGAACGGAGTAGATACGGTTTGCGGGTATTTGTAACTTCAGCGAGAAGAATTTTTGATTGAATTTGTAACCAAAAAAACCCTAAATTACGTTATCTCAAAACCCTAACCATAAAAAAATGGTTTTGACCTCAGCAGGTTCATGCCAGTCTTCCCCTATACCTGAAATTCTTGGTATTTTCTCAAATTAATTATTTGTAAACTAGTATTTTGAACATATAGCTTTGAATATGATAGAAGTAAAATTTATCTAGCAGAATTTCGTGGGGGGTTCAAACACCCAAACCCCCCTCCCCCCCTAAATACGGCCTTGGTTGTAGCTGTTTTCTAATTTTCCTTTTTCCATGCGCATCTTCACCTACTTTGACATAAATGATCGCATATAGCAAATTGTTTAACATTTTTTTTCTTTTGGTAATATTTATCTATTTACTGCTGCCTTTACTTTTTTGTTTTAACGATTTTGCTAGGCGCGTGTTAGATATTGTCTTTTTTCCAATACTGATTCCGACATCGGCATTATCCGTTGCAAGTAGAGCCTTTCTGGGCTCCTGTATGGCGAAAACTTCTGATTGAAAGACGCTCGCCGAATTCGGCAGCCTAATTAATATGGAAGTGTCCAGATGAATTACAATGACACCCGCTCCCACTCCGCATGCCATTTTTGAACCGTTCGTGAAAACTGGAACATCAACTCTAGGAGCAAGTTTACCATCTCTCCAGTCTTTACTAGATGAAAAGATAATTTCATAGGTTGTATCCGCATACGTACTCAAGAACTCTCTCCATATGAGTATCGATAGCCATAGCCTTAGCCTTAGCCATAGCCATAGCCTTAGCCATAGCCATAGTCAACGCCATGTCCATAACCATAACGATTTCATATGGAAAACGCTATCCACATTTACTATGTACATATAACGCTGCCCATAACGATAAACATATCGATAACTATAATCAAATCTATATTAATATCCTTATGCATGCCAAAATCCGTATCCATATCCATAACCATATTCATATTCGTATTAATATTGATACCCATCATCATGTTCATGTTCATATCCATATCTTTTTTCTTATCAATATCCATTCCCATATCTTTATCCACATCTTTATCCATATCAATAATCATTTCCGCATCCCTACTCAGACCAAATCCGTAACCATATCCATAAAAGTTTCCATGATCGTATGCACTCTTATTCATATCAATATCCATCTTAATATACATATATTCATCTTAATAAATATCTGTATCCATGTCCATATCTTTATCCACATCTTTATCAATATCCTACACCTTATATCAATATCAATAACCGTTACTATACCCTTACGCAGACCGCAATACATAAGCTGATTCCACATAGAACTTTGTGTTGCGCTACGTGACACTTTCTGCGTGACAGCTGAGATTAAAATACATGTATCTATATGAGGTTTCTCACATAACAAAAAGTAACGCAACGCCGAAGTTACGTAAAGCACAAAGTTGCCCAAATCTCAACTTTTGGGGGCGTTGAAATTTTTTTTTCGGTTTCACTTTAATTCAAATGTAAATAAACAAATTTAAATTTCACACAATTGAAAAATAATTTAATAGATTTTTATTTTCTTATTTATTTTTTTATAAATAAAACGGAGAATGACAGATTTTTCAGAAAATAAATATTTTTTGAGTGATGTTGCAGCGTTCATTGTGGCATAGTTTTTCAGTTTTGCGTTGTTTGACATAGAAAGCGGCGTAACGCAAAGCGGAAAAAGTTTTATGTGGAATCAGCTACATATATTCACTTTCATAATCCAACAAATGTTCTCATAAAAAATTCAAAGGATGTCTTAAAGTTGCGAAAACAATTACAAAACTCATCTCTAGTCTAACAAAATCCTTAAATAATTTTCCCGAATATATGTACATATAAATAGCAGTAAATCACACTCAACTAAAAACACACACTCGCACACTTACCTACACTCCATCACATGTGTGCGACAAAACAAAAATTGTAAATGACAAGCGAAGGTCATTTGAAGTCAAATATATCCTTGTGGCCGGCAATGACAGTGATAGCGGCAACAAAAAACAAAATTTACAACAAAAATGAAAATAACAATAAAAACAACAACAAGCAGCAACAAATGCTTTTTCAAACAAAGAGTAATATCTGCAAATAATAATAATAATAATAACAACAGCTAAGCAGCAATCCCAAAGGGAGCACGTGAAAGGACAACAAAACCGGCGCTGCCCGGCAAACTTAGTGGACGGCGAGTGAGCGAGCGAGTGTATGCGCGGCAGCTCCACAGTAAAGTAACTCGCTGCTCACATTTCTGTTACTTTGCGCTAGAAATGCTGGGTGGATGGATGGAGTTGTGTGTGGAAAAGTTTTGTTTTGCTATCCCTTTGGTGTTTCATTTTTCATTTCTCGTTTTAGCTTTTTTTTTTTGTTATTCATTTGCTGCCAGTCACGTTGGGGAAACAATTGTCTGTTGCTGGGTTACTGACCACTTTGCTGTGTGAAATAGACAGCGGCTGGTCGGTCGTATTTGAGTGAGACGGCGACGACCATGGCTTTATTGTTGTTTTGCAGACATGCACACACAAATTGCTCACATAAATACAAATAAAATATGTAAGTATATTATATACAAATAAATATATTTACTATGTATGTATGTTTATTATCAAGCTGCTTAAAAAGTTACCGCCGCCAAAGTAGTGCTGGAAGCGATATCGATATAATATCGATTCATCGATGCTTTTGAACTTTTTCGATATATCGATATTTTTTTCCGATATTCGATATATCGACGGTCATGGATCCATCATTGATAAACGCGGAAAGAAGCTGGTAAAAGGCAGCATTGCCGTTTTGTGGGTAATTCCCCAAATTTGGAGAATTTTTTTAAAATTTGATTCCTATGTAGAAATTCCTGTGTTTAAAAGTAATGTAAATACGAACATTTTTTTTTAAATGTTCATTGTAGAATTGCAAAATCAAGAAAAAACATTTTAAATTTAAAAATTTTTATTTCTATTTTAAGCACTATGAGATTTTGATCCAAAAACTTATGTTTTTTTTCCATTCATTTTTATTTTTAATTTAAACATTTTCTTTTTAAATCCCAAATACATTTGAATTCCAAAGATTTCATTTTTAATTTAAAAAATTTCATTTTTAAAATAAAATGACTTGGTTGAAAACGTTCATTATAAAAATAAAAATTTTATTTTTGATTTATTTTCTCTGAGTGTAAAAGGTATTTAGAATGCATTATTAATTTGTCTATTTCAAACCTTTTAGTCTTTAACATGGTTTTTTAAATAACTTAAATGCGAAATATTTCAGTGAACCACTGTAATTGATACCTACTCTTTCTGGCTGGAACAGAATTTACCTTTTTTGTTTTTTTTTTTTGATTATTGAATTCCCTTTTCAAAAAAGATTTCTGTTGATAATAAATTGAAATATTTAGTTTAAATGTTTATTTAGTTAATTTTTAGGGTAATATAAATGACTGTCACTATCGTTCAATTCAGGGCACAATAATGAATGCAGACATTTCGAAAAATAAAGCTGTTATATGTATATAGATATGTTAAATTAAGGTTTATATAAAGTAGAGCTCTCGATTTTTTTTGAACATTTTCGAGTAGCCCGAACAAATGCTATTCAAATTCTCGAACACTTGTTTGTTTGTTTATTACCCGTATGTTTGCACGGGCATTTGAAGTTTGTATTTTTCGTTTGTTTATTTTTTTTTTTTTGTTGTCTTCATATGTATTTTTTTTATTTTTGTTTTCCTGATACAAATTTTTTTGTCTGTAAGCTCGAATGCTCGAATATTTGTACGGGCATTTGAACAACAAACGAGCCTCAGACAAATTCGATCTTTTCGAATTGTTCGATACCCGGGTATCTAGAGCTCTAATATAAAGGTCGATATATCGATAATATCGATGTTTTTTCTCAAAAATATCGAAAATATCGATACTCGTAAACATCGATGTTTTTCCAGCACTACGCCAAAGCGCAATAAGCAAACTAAATGAAAAAAACATAAACTGTTTAAAGGCAAGACTCGGCGAGTCGCCCATCGGCAAGTGGTTGAGTTGTGCGGCCAGCAAAGTCAATTGCATTTTATATCTCGCTATTCTTCCTCTCCCACGCTCTGTCTCCCTCTTTATTATAATGACAGTTAACACGCCTGTTTTTGTCTGTCTTTGCCCTGCTTTGGTCCTTTTTTAAATGTCACCATCATCGCTGATGTGTATTGTACTTACATATTTTTCGTTACTACAACTCAAGCTGTTGGGTTTGCTTGCCGTTGTCCAGCCGTTGGTCTGCCCTTTTTCTTGCTTTTGTTGTTGTCATGTGCGCAGTGCACTAACTGTCAGTAGACTAAATTCATGACGGTCACACAGCCCGGTTGCGCAAGTCTTCTTGTCAATGTCAAATGTGTTGTTTGGTGCAGAGTGTTGAAGCGGTGGGAGAGTAAAGAGTGGAGCTTGGAGTGTATAGAACATGCGAAGGCAAATGTCAATGCCTTCATCACCGGCACCTGCCTTTGCAATGACACTATCACGCTCATTTTTAATTTTAAGGATTTAATTATTTTTAAGACTGTTTGTTTTTGTTTTTAATGCAGGGACAGGTTCGACAGTATTGGCTTTTGGTGCAAGCGCCAACACACTTATCTATGTAGGCTCAAAAGGTCCCACTGTAATACCACAAGTACCTAAAACCCCTATTGACACTTCAAGATAGCTTTAGCGAATCTTAAGATTTGCCTAAGTTCGATCTACAAAACTCATTAAAAGGAATGCCCAGTCTACGCGTGTCAGTCAGTAAATAGTAGATAATATGAGTAGTAATCAGACCAACTTCAAAAGAGATGTTCTTTCTACTTAGCAGAAGAAGTAGCTGAGGTATTGCGTCTCGCACAAGTACTGAAAAAGGACCCATGGATTATGTGGGAGAATACCTCATTATAAGGCTGATTATAAATCTCAAAAGCTCAGTGTAGGTTATGTTAGGTTAGATTAGGTTAGGTAGTAGTGACTGTTTGTGCAAGAGCCAATACACTTAGGCCCAAAAGAGGATCTAAACCTGTACTCAAACCAAGAAGTGGATTCGGCGAATCTAAGGATCTTCTTAGGTTAAATTTTAGCCAAGCCACCTAAGTCAGACCACAGGAATTTCAGCCTCTTAAACCACATTGCGGAACATTCACAATAAAATGTAAATATTTTACAGTTTCAGGCTCTTCCTCGTACACGTAGCTCCTATAGACGTCATTAAAATGAGCGCCTAGTTTTTCAGCATATCTGCCTATAGTAATACGGCCTGCAAAAAGAGAGATGTCCTTCCTACTCAGAGAGAGGGGCTACCTCAGTACATCTCGTATGCCAGTCCGGCCACACGATCCTTGAGTGAATGCAGATTCTGAGGCATTTCCATCCAGCATCCGCTTCTGCAAAGAAAACGCCCTTAAGAATGAGCTTGTATGTGGTGAGCGGCATACTTAAACCCTTCCATGATGATGAAAGCGTAGCGGATGTGCTCCCTCTTGCAAGTTCGTCTGTCATCTCATTGCCTGGTATATTATAGTGTCCAGGCACTCTCATACCAGTGTTAAAGAGACCTTCGTAAGCAACTCCGCCTGAAATACGCTACAATTCGCCGGCAGGTTGAAGGAGAGTTTCGTTGCCATCTGGGCTATGACGACCCTCCACCCACCTTACCATTTAATTTGGATCCATCAGTGTAGATGTGGAGAGCACACGCCGACGGATACGGGATTGGACACTGGATTAAAAATCTCTATCCGGAATGACAGCATCGAAGTTCCTCCCGAACATGGCGGTCGGTGCACATTAGGCCGTCACACGCTTTGCAGATATAATTAAGATCTCAGCAAGACAACCTACATTTACCTTTAAGCCTGGAAGTTCTTTTAAACACAAGACCGAAAAGAGTGCGCATTGTTTACCCATCAAGTCTATATAAAGCTCAGTGTAAATAAGATATGGATTTCGTGTCTCCAAAATAGACGCTGTGATATCCCGGTCTTCACTTTTTCACACTTATCCTTCCTTTAACCGTATTAGTATTAATATTCATCCCTTTGCATCACTTACACCTTTACGTTTGAATATTTGAAATCCCGTGCGCTTGCTCGCATGCCTTGAATAGTTGGAAATTTAAGCGTCATCCTTTTTAATTACTTGCCACACGCTGTGGCAAACAAATACCGCAACAAAATATCAATGTTATGTGTGCAAAATGTGAAACTATAACAACGCTTAAAACTAATGGATAAACAAAAACAACAAAGGACGCAAATTTAAACGAGTTTTAACATGCATACATATGTACAGATTTTAAAGGGTTTCAAATACTAACAGATTATAAGCACATGGACATGCATATAACTACCTACAAGTCGCTTTAGCAAAGCAACGA
Organism: Urophora cardui; assembly: GCA_960531455.1. Taxonomy (NCBI): domain Eukaryota; kingdom Metazoa; phylum Arthropoda; class Insecta; order Diptera; family Tephritidae; genus Urophora; species Urophora cardui. The sequence goes on along the minus strand of OY482673.1, from coordinate 133,453,484 downwards.
ATAGTTGATATTGGCTTTTGCTTTTGTTTTTTGTTTTTGCTCGTTCAATTTTATTTGACAAATTTTCTGTCACGAAATGAAGTTGCCAAACAAAGTGCGCTGCACACGCTAATAAAGGTGCACGAATGCAAATAGTAGGTGGGTACTCGCCGCAGCAGAGTGAGAACGAGCGCGCAAATACATACATACATACTCAAAAACGTTCAATGCATGTATGTAAATATGTTAAGCAATGAATTTGTTTACCTACAGCTTTACACTCGCTTTACACTCGCTTGACTCAGTCGGCTCGACTAGCACTCCCTTTGTGCCAATGGCATTTAAAGTATGCAACGTGTGCACACGTTCGATTTTGTTTGGCAATAAATTATGCAAAAATCGAATAAAATGTGCTTTGGCAAAAAAAAAAAAAAACGAAAAGGCTTAGCTACTCTATCGGCAGGAGACTAACCAAATAATCAACAACCAACTCCAACAGCGTCCAACTCGAAAGTCCTCCATTTTCTCAAATACCTACTAGTTGGTGATTGGACTGTTGCTTTTACGGCGAGTACACACGTACTTACATATGTATGTAGTTGCTTTGCACACCAAGTGTAGATGGCGGCGGTGGTGTTGGTATTGTCAGCTCAATTCAAGCGTAACGCAATATAAAATTGTATGGCAAAGTAAACTGAATTACGAGCAAGCGTGTCACATGCTTATATGTACAAAGATACACACACATGCATAGAGCGGCACGTGAAATTGTTAAAAGCACATACTTATAGCTTTTTTGGGTTCGCTTTTTGTATTTGAAGGCATAGCGTGCGACGAACGTGCCGCTCATTGCTCATTTAGTACGTGCGTACGTGTTGAATGCGTTTGAGTGGTTATTTTGTTGTTGTTGTTATTTTTGTTGCTATTTACGATTTGCGTGCTTATATTCCCTTTTTAAAGCCTTCTTTCTATAGCCAGTTTTGCTGGGTTCTTAGATATTTAGTTATAATCAGACTTGTTATTTAATGATTAAAACTTTTAATGATTGTTAATTGAAGTCTGTTTTGCTTTTGTAACATTTTAGTGATTAAATACGATTACTTGGAATTTTGTAGTGATTAATAGCTAAATACGCAATCAATAAGGAAACAAAAAATTAAATAAATTAAAAAAGTACATCAAATAATCGATTAATTAATTTTAATTGTATGATTATATTATTTTTTTTTTTTGTTAAATTTCGTTTTTATCATTGCTTGATTAATACAATAGTATTTAAATATTTTAAATTATTTTTAATTTTTTTAATTGAATGATTAATACAATTATTTGATTAATTAATTCTAACTGAAAGATTATTTGTCTTTCCATTATTATCCGTTTTTTTTAATTGAGTATTTAATACAATTAATTTATTATTTTCAATTAATTTTGATTTCTTTTTAATTGCATGATTATCTAATTGTAATTGCATGATTTATTTATTTAATTTAATTGCATGATTATTTAGTTTTTTTTTTTAAATTTTTTCGACTATTTTAATTGCCTGATTAATATAATTATTCCACAAGTTAACTTTAATTGGGCGATTATTCGGTTTTTCCATTATTTTTCGATTTTTCCAATTGCTTGATTAATACAATTATTTGGTTATTTTCAATTATTTTTGATTTTTTTTTAATTGCATCATTAACTAATTTTAATTGCATGATTTGTTTATTTAATTATTTTAATTGCCTGATTAATATAATTATTTGATTAATTAACTTTTATTTTATTTTAACCTTTTCAATTATTTCTCGATTATTCTGATTGCCTGATTAATATAAGTATATTCAATTATTTCCCGATTTTTTTAGTTGCACGGTTAATTTAATGATTATTTTCAGTTTTTTTTTTAAGTTGCATTTTTTGAACTATTGACAAGTAATTTTTTGATTTTTTTAATTGCACGAATATTTAATTAATCGATCAATTATTTTTAACTTTTATATTATTTTTACATAAAAAATGCTACTCAAACGTTATGGTGTGCAGTTGCTTTGTAAGAAAAAAAAAATATATAAAAAATATTCATACAACATAAATGATAGCATTACTGAAAATAGCGAAGGAATTAAAAACAATTAAATCATTACACAATTAAAAATAATCACACCATTAAAAATAATTAAGCAAATTAAACTAATCATACAATTGAAAATATTGCCTAATTTGAATTATACGATTATTTCTGATTATTTTTTAATGACGGTTAATCATGATTATTTTTATGATTTTTTAAATTAGTTGCTTGTTAATTGCCAGGTTCATGTAAGATAATTAAAATAATCACTAAATTAAAAACCAAAGAAAAAATTAATCATAACCAATTTTAATCGTAATTTAACAGTTCCGATTATAAAAATGTCTAACGAAATAATCGATCAATTCAATCTTAGCAATCAAAACAATCGTTTTAGTTATATCAATCAAATTATTCAATTTAATCATATAAATTAAATCCTCAAGAATTAATCATTACTACAACGTTAACACGTCCGATTATATAAATGTCGAACAAAACAATCGATCAGTTGAATCATAACAGTCATATAAATGATATGAATAATATCAATCATATCAATCGTACCAATCAAATCAATAATAGAAATCGTACCAATCATAACAATCATATCAATGATATCAGTCATATCAATCATATCAACCAAAACAAAAATTTCATTACCTCTCCAAAAACCAACATTACTTCCTGTTGCCAAAATCCGCAGCCTGCTATACATTCACGTCCTTGGTTGCCCAAAAATTATATTTTCTTATATTATTTTATTTATTTTATTTTTTTCTTGCACTTTATTCATTCTAAAATTTCCAGTTATTTGGTATGCCATCAAGTCACATAAAACGGCTGAACTCCAAAAAAAGAAAAAACAAAAAGCGCCATGAAGTGGATGTCTCAGAGTCAATGATGTGGCAAGCAGCTGTGGTAAGTTTGCTGCTTATTTGCGCAGCAATTTATTTGTTTATCAGCGATACAGACTGCCATACTCACCACACAAACACGGCAATAACACACACCCGCGGCAACAGCAAAACACATACAAACACACTTAATGGCATACGTACTTTTTCGTGTGTGGCGCGTGTTTTCATTATTTTCTGTTGTATGCGCTTGAGTTTTCTGCGAATTGGCTAACTTTGGCGACAATAACACCTCCTCCCTCATATAAAAATTTCCCTCCTCCTCGCAGTATTTTGTTTCATTGTTGGCGATTGCACGCACTATTTGTCGCAGCCACTGGTGCGTATGAGTGATTTTAATTAGTTTTATTATTCGCCTACCTATGCAACAAAGGCCAGCGCTACTGTGAATGGATGGCTTTTGTGTTGTGTGTGTGTGTGGTGGACAGACAAATTGAAAAATATAATCTCGCATCATTAGTAGTATGTCAGTATTAATTACTTATTTTATGTCTTCTAAGTTTTTTTTAAGCTTTACTTTTTTTTTCTTTAGCATACGTAAATATGTTTGTATGTGTACGTTGTGTGCTTACTGAATTGCAGCAAATTGTCTGAGTGCTGACACTTGACCTCAAAAAAAAAGCTTATACTTTATGTGTGTGTGGGTTGGTTTGTGTCAAGTGGCACTTTAAGGTGCTGCTGAGCGTAAGTTCGCTTTTGATTGAGTATAAGTAAGTTGAGTAGAGAAGAGTAGATGGAAAGTTTGATGCATTGAATTAAGCTATAAACAAGTTTACAAGTCATCAATCATTAACCATACCTCTATGCTATCAATCATGTTCAAACGCAGACAGTTTTTTTTTCCTCTTTTTTTTGGGATTTGTAATGCATAATTTTCTTTCTTTCTTGGGGTATAAGTTTTGACGTTTATTAATTGGTCAATGTCGCGACGCTTTTCGCATAGTTTATAGTTTTTTAACTATTCACTTCTAACCAAATCTGTTATTTAAAGATTAAAAGTTTTAATGATTATTAATTATATCATGTTTTATTTTCGTAACTTTTTTATAATCAAATATTATTTAAAATAAAAAAGTGCGTTAATTAATAGATTAACTAATTTTAGTTGCGTGATTATTTCAATTATTTATTTTTTTTTAATAGCAAGATTAGCACAATTATTTGATTATTTTTAATTACTTTTGCAATCATGAAATTTATACAACTTTTTTATTATTTTCAAATTTATTCGATTTGTTTAATTGCGTGATTAGTTAATCGATCGATTAGTTATTTTTATTCTTACCTGATAACTTATTTTTATTCTTACTCATATGCCATGGTGTAAAATTGTTTCGCGAGCAAAAATTATTTAAAAATAATAATATAAAAAGAAATAATCACATAGATGAAAATAATCAAGCAATTTAAAACAATCGTACAATTAAAAACGATTAACAATAAAAAATAATCATTATTCGAATAATTTGATTATATGAATATTTCTGATTATAGTTTTCCAATAAACGTGATTATTTTTTATAAGTTTTTTTATTTAAATTGATTAATAATTGACAGATTAATGTAAGACGATTAAATAATCATTATAATAAAAAAAACTTGAAAAATTAATTTAATAATTTCAATTGGTTAATTTATTGGTTAATTAAATGATTAATTTTGATTATATTATTATTTTTGATAAACTGTTAATAACCATTAATCATGATAACTTTTTTAATTGCCTGGTTAAGCTAAAACAATTAAAATGATCATTATAATTAAAAAATGCAAAAACCTAGTCATTAATAATTTTAACTGATTAATTAGTTCATTAATTTTGACTATTTTATTGTTCTCGATTAAATGCTAGTTAATAGTGCTATATAAATGAAAATTGAACAACTAATTAAGCGTTCGAATAACAATTCTTCTTCTCTTGAAATTTTAATATTTTTCCGCTTTGATATCGCCGTGATCTCTAACATTGCTCCACACATCATACACCTGCCACCCCAGCTATAACGCCTACTAATCCATTAGAGCAACTCCTCAGTGGTGGTTACTTACTCTTTGATTTACCAAAGCAATTTCTTTGTGTCCCTCTTGCGCTTGCTAAGAAAGCTGTCTCAGCGTAAAATCGAAATGTGTTTAATGCTTTGCTTGTTTGTCGTTCTGCGCCGGTAGCCCGTGCTGTCTTCAAAGCATATTGCACGCAATAATGATGATGATGATGATAATGAAGACAATGTGTGCGATTCTGTGCGAGTGCATGTGTTACATTTGTGACAAAAGTGCATAAGTTTAATGAAAATAACAGCAACAACAAAGGCAAAGAATATATGAATATGCTATAGCAACAACAAAGACAAAGAATATATGAATATGCAATTGCAACAACAATAAGAGAAACAACAAAAATGTTTAACAACATTGACTTAAGTCATTACCCCACTCAATGGACGAATAGCACTTGAATTTTGTTTGGAATTTAGCAAAGAATGAAAGAGGCCATACATACATACATGAATGAAAGGATAATAACAATAACAACAGCTATCAGTAGCAGCAGCCATTGCAAACAAACGGAAGCAAGTTTGCCTTTGTCGGCTGTTTGAACTGATGTGTGTATGTGCGTGTGTCATTGGCGCGCTGTCATTTTAGCATTGTTCAATGCTATTAAACGGGAGGCGCAGAGGTGGAAGAGTTGCAGTTTGAATCTAATTTAGATATTGTATAGCCAGTAGTGAAATTAAGTGGGTTGTTAGATGATTTAAAATGCTTTAGACGGCTTTTGAAGGAATAAAGTGTGTGTTGAAAGTGTGTTGAAAATTAATATTCATAAATTTTTAGATTTTTTCATTATAATGATTATTTAAATTTTTTTGATTTTGTAATTATAATGATTATTTTAATTGCCTTTAATCTGTCAATCAAATAATTATATAAATCAGCGATTTAAAAAATCCATGCAAAAAACAAAAATTAATGTAACTAAGAAATAATAAATAAAAAAATCATAACAATCAAACAGTTAAAATTAACTAATCGATTAATTAATTAATCACGCAAATAAAAAATATGAGAAATAATTGAAATCAATCACATGTATAAATCATGCAATTAAAAAATCCAAAATAATCGAAAAAAATTATAAAAGTTTTGCAACTAAACTAGTTGATTAATTAATTATGCAAATGAAAACAAGTAAAAGCGCGGCTGTCTTCGGCCGTACCGAAGACTTCATACCTTTCATGAGTGGGGAAATGAAAAGTTACCTATGTATGTACATAGCCGGATTAAGTTTAATTTATAATTTTAATTCTGTGGGTTATTTATGGAAAGATTTATTAGAAAAAATGGTGTCTTTACTATTTAAATGGAGGAGTTATACACCAAAATGTGCATATCTGAACAATCGGTTGTATGGGAGCTATATGTTATAGTGGTCCGATCTTGACAATTTTCGGTAATCCCGTTTGGGCCCATATGGGTACAAATACTTCAAAATTTCACGCCGTTAGCTGTTAAAATGGAGGAGTTATACACCAAAATGTCCATATCTGAACAATCGGTTGTAGGGAAGCTATATGTTATAGTGGTCCGATCTTAACAATTTTCGGTAATCCCGTTTGGGCCCATATGTGTACAAATACTTCAAAATTTCACACCGTTAGCTGTTAAAATGGAGGAGTTATACACCAAAATGTGCATATCTGAACAATCGGTTGTATGGGAGCTATATGTTATAGTGGTCCGATCTTGACAATTTTCGGTAATCCCGTTTGGGCCCATATGGGTACAAATACTTCAAAATTTCACGCCGTTAGCTGTTAAAATGGAGGAGTTATACACCAAAATGTCCATATCTGAACAATCGGTTGTATGGGAGCTATATGTTATAGTGGTCCGATCTTGACAATTTTCGGTAACCCTGTTTGGGCCCATATGGGTACAAATACTTCAAAATTTCACGCCGTTAGCTGTTAAAATGGGGGAGTTATACACCAAAATGTGTATATCTGAATAATCGGATGTTGTGGAACTATATGTTATAGTGGTCCGATCTAGACAATTTTCGGTTACCTTGTTTGGGCCAAAATGGGCACGTCTACTTCAAAGTTTCATGTCCTTAGCTGTTTAAATGGGGAAGTTATGCACAAATTACTTCCAAAAATTTCATGTATATCTGAATAATCGGTTGTTTTCTATATGTTATAGTGGTCCGATTCAGCCGGTTCCGACAAATGATCAGCTGCATATAACAACATACCTGTATTCCGCATTTCATTCGGATATCTCAAAAACTGAGGGACTAGTTTGCGTTCACACAGACGGACGGACGGACAGACGGACAGACGGACATGGCTTAATCGACTCAGCTCGTGATTCTGATCATATCGGTATATATTTTGGTGGGTCCCCCACGCTTCCTTCTGGTACTTTCGACAAAAATTTTTTGGCACTAAGTTATAATACCATTTCATTCTCATGAAAGGTATAAATATCAGTTATAATTTAAAATAATCAAATAGTTGTGTAAATTATCCAACTAAAAATCTTAAAATAATTTAAAAAACTTAAAATAATAATCATGCAATTAAATTTAATTAAACGATTAATTAATTAATAATGTAAGTAAAAATATCAGAAATAATTGAAAAAAAATCAAATAATTGAAGATATTATATAATTAAAAAAATAAATATTAGTTAATTAAAATAAAAAAAGTTAATTAATCGTTTAATTAATTAATCATGGAAATAAAAATATCAGAAATAACGGAAAATAATAAATAAAAAAATAAAATTGTAGAAATCATGTAATTAAAAAAATCCAAAAATATTTTAAATAAATCAAAATAATCATGCTATTATAATTGATTAAACGATTAATTAATGAACTGTTTTCCAATTTAATTAACACCTAATCATTAAAAAGTTGAAAGTAATCATTATTGAGTTACAAAATCAAAATGTAGTTTAATTAAAAATCACTAAAATTTTTAATCACTAAATAACTGACTGATTGAAAGTATCCATTATATCAGTTAAGCATGCGTATCAATCATATTAATCGTATAAATCATATCAATCTCATCAAATATTAATCGTAAACGATTAATTAATTAATAATGTAAGTAAAAATATCAGAAATAATTGAAAAAAAAAATCAAATAATTGAAGATATTATATAATTAAAAAAATAAATATTAGTTAATTAAAATAAAAAAAGTTAATTAATCGTTTAATTAATTAATCATGGAAATAAAAATATCAGAAATAACGGAAAATAATAAATAAAAAAATAAAATTGTAGAAATCATGTAATTAAAAAAATCCAAAAATATTTTAAATAAATCAAAATAATCATGCTATTATAATTGATTAAACGATTAATTAATGAACTGTTTTCCAATTTAATTAACACCTAATCATTAAAAAGTTGAAAGTAATCATTATTGAGTTACAAAATCAAAATGTATTTTAATTAAAAATCACTAAAATTTTTAATCACTAAATAACTGACTGATTGAAAGTATCCATTATATCAGTTAAGCATGCGTATCAATCATATTAATCGTATAAATCATATCAATCTCATCAAATATTAATCGTACCTAACATATCACTGATATCAATCATACAAATTTTTTTTAACGTGCTACGGGTTATAAAAATAATAATAAGAACAACAAATAAAGCAAAAATCCAAGCAACAATGTTTTGTCGTTAATGGATGCTGCGCATGCACATATGCATGAGCTGTTAAGCTGAGGATTTTCTGTTCGCTGGCAAGTAATTTACTTGAAAGGCTCTGCTTCATAAATATGTACGTAGTGCATGTTCATACATGTTTAAATACATGTGTTAGTAGGTGTGTATGTGTGTACTGATTGTGACGCACAATTCAAGTGTCATCGATTTATTGAAGGCATAGCAGCAGCAACTGGAGCAGCTGAGGCGTAGAAATATAGAAAAGCATGCACATAAACGCATCGATGATTATGCATGAAAGAAAGCACACATGCTTACATACATTTAATATTAGTATACTTTTGCCAATCGTTTTTGTGTATGCTCACATGCACTTTTGTCTTCTTGACTTGCTTTCGACTAGCAAGTCATTGTTCAAACGACTCTTCTTCTTCTTCTAATTCTACTTCTTACATTTCTTTCATCTCTACGTCTTGGCTCAATGAAAATCAGTTGCCATTCACACACACACATTCATATGTATTTTGCTTTGTTTTTCATTCTATTTATTATTTTTGCTTCAACAAAAAACGCAATTTGTTGTTGTTCTTGTTATTATTACACATTATTTTGCTTGTAATTTCCTGTGAAAATTGTAATTTACTTGTATTAATGAAATTATTGCGATAATGTCTGACCAGAGCAGAGTAATCAAGCAAGCAAGTTAAATGGATAATTTAAATTCTTGCAACTCATTTGACATTTGTGCATGTCATGACATGCCATTCCATGGCTATGCTATTGACAGTTGTCCGACAAGTCTTATGGGAATTTTCAATTTGATTGTGCATTGTGACATTAATTTGTTGTAATAGTTGTTAACACACATAAAGACACGCTTGTATAATGTTAGCAATGAAAAGTGTTGTTAAAGAGTTGTTAATGTGGAGGAAATTAAGGCAAAATGCTTGTGGCATGCTTAATTTTCTTAGACAGATTGATTATGTAAATAAAATTATTTGTTGCATATTTCAAGGCGTTAAAGTGGATTTTATACTTCCTGTGGTCTTTTAC
>OY482673.1:132763774-132838774 GCA_960531455.1 Urophora cardui | reverse complement strand
TCGCGAATGTGCATGAAAACTTACGCTCATCGACACGCACGCATAAAGGCTTATTGCTGTAGAGTGTTGTAGTTAAAGTCAAACAAATGTAGTTGCCAATGCAGTGACAAAACACCAAACACAACAACAACTAAAACGGAAACAACACCAAATAAGATCAACGTTTGCATAGAAAAAGCAATTTTACGCTTGCAAAGGCGTGAAAGCCTTTGTTCGTGTCAGTTTTACGATACGTTGGCTACACAATATTCGATTTTCGTTTGAATCCAACAAAATCAGAAACAATAGAAATAGAAACAGCAAAACATAAATGATTTCTTAAGCTCTGGGAAGGTAAAAAGAAAAATGTGTAGCAATGGAAAAAATCACACAAAAACGCACTAAAACAAACAAACAAACTAATAAAAAAAAACATATCTCGTTTATAAAAAGGCAGACAGGCAATCTGCCAGCATGCCGCATAAGCCTCCTCATAATTGAGTGCAAAAATTGTTTAGTGTGCCTAACAACATGTACTAAAAAGTATTCTTGCAAAATAAAAAAATAAATAAAAAACAAACAACATAACAAAAATAGAAATTGATTCATTTTATTCTGCAAAAGCAACTACATACAGCGACCATCGTTGTAGTGTTGGTAAATGAATTATTTATGAAGTGTTTGTTGGCTGGCACCATTAGTTTCAACAGCTCAATGCATAAACGTAGCATACTTGTAGGCGTATGGACAGAAAGCTTTTGAAAAAGAAAAAAACGTATGAGAATGATAAACTCAAGTTTGTATCATCAAAAAGAAGCAACTAAATGGCTATTAATGGACTGATTGTCAACTTGTTATGCAAAAGCACTAACAAATAGAAAAAAGAAAAATAAAAAACATTAAAATATAAGAAAATATAGAATAATCATAAAATGATAATGATTTGATGAAATTTAGTAAAGAGGAATAACATTTAAATGTATTTATCTCGTTTGAAGTATTTGCATGTTTTAATTTTAATGATTGTTTTAATTGTCTTAGATAAACTTGAGAATTAATAATCAATTAAATTGCAAAATTATAAAAAAATAATCATGATTAATAGTCATTAAAAAACAAACAAAAATATGTAGTGATGTAATCAAAATGAATCAAAAAATATTTTTAATTGCGTGATTACTTAATTGAAAATATTAAAAAGAAAATAATCACGATTAATAGATGTTAAAAAAATAATCAGAAATAATCATATAATCACAATTAAATGTATGATTAATTAAACGAAAAAATATAAAAAATACTCATGATTAATAACCGTTAAAAAATAATCAGAAATAATCATATAAACAAAATTAATCAATTATTTTTTTTAGTTGTATGACTAATTAAATGAAAATATTATAAAAAATAATCATGATTAATAACCGCTAAGAAATAATAAGAAATAATCATATAAACAAAATTAACCAATTATTTTTTTTTAATTATATTATTAATTAAACGAAAAAATTACAAAAAATAATCATGATTAATAGCCATTAAAAACTGAAAATAAATGCTGATTAATAACCCTTAAAAATAGTCAGAATTAATGATATAAACAAAATTAATCAATTAATTTTTTTTTACTTGCGTGACAAATTAAATGAGAATATTATAAAAAATAATAATCACGATTAAAAATCATTAAAACATAATCAGAAATAATCATATAAAAATTAAACAATTAAACGAAAAAATTATAAAAAATTATCATGATTAGTAGCCATTAAAAAACTAATCTGAAATAATCTTATAATCAAAATTAATCAAATAATTGCATTTTAATCGTATGATTAATTAAATGTATACTGTATAATAAATAATATAAACATAATTAATAATTTTTTTTTTATTTTATGGTTAATTAAACGAAAAAAAAAAAAAAATAATGATTAACAGACACTAAAAAAAAACCAATCGAAAATAGTTATATATATTCAAAATTAATAAAAAAAAAATTTAATTGTCTGAATATGTTTAATTCTTCTATTTCGTTTTATATGAAAGATTATAATTAGTTCTGAAAATGGGTTACAGTTTATTATACACATCGTTAAAAAAATATAAATTTGCAAAAAAAATACAAAAGCGAAAAATAATTAATCGATTAATTAATTAATCATCCTAATAAAAATATTGGAAACAGCAAAAAATCAACTAATTGTATTGATCATGTAATTAAAGAAATCCAAACAATAATTGAAAACAAAATCAAATTAATCATGCAATGAAATTAATCAATCGATTATAATCATTTTATAATTATTTAATGTACTTTTCTTAATTTATTTAACTGTTAATCATTAAAGAGGTGATAGTAAACGTATTTAATCATTAAATAGTTAAAAAAAAAAAAAAAAACATGATTTAATTAATAAAATATTAAAGAACAGATCTGGTTAAGTCTATAAATATAACTGAAACAACACAATTTAAATCACAATTGACAGCAGCAGGGCTAAGGAGGGCTAAGGATTTCTATCTCACACAAGCATTCATACTACTAAAGATGCTTCGTTTATATGTATGTGGTGTATCTATTTATTGCATTTATAGTGACATAATATTACGCCTCAAAATTGGGTAACAAACTCAAATGTGCAAGGATGCATGCAACAAATTCGTACAACAAAATATGAAAACAAGCAACAAAACCAAAAACAACAATATTACAAATAAGTAAAATATCTACTGATGACCACAATAATATAATGCAAATATGCGTACTACATGACCAACAATGTGTTGCATGCCACTTGCATGATACTCGTACGAATATGCCAACAACATGAAAGTGAGCGACACCCATTATGCAAGCGGCTGGCAAGGCTGGCATGTGAAACGTAACGAAATTGCAATTTAAATTATGTTTTGCTACTTACGTACGTACGTAGCAGGTGCCTACAGTTATAGCCCAGTTAGTCGAGAACGTAAACCCGTGTACCGTGTCAGCTGATCCAACCTATTTAATGGGATTTGTATGTAACCGATTATTCAACGACGTACGACGCAGAAGCCCGTACCGCAGAAATCAAAATCATTTTGATTTTTTACGTAAAAACGTGGCAGCTGATCGCTCGCATGGTTGCAAGGTAGAAGGGTTGCCAGTTGAACATTTTTAGTTATTAAATATTTAAACAGTAATTTTCAGAGCATTATACAACTAACTCAACAAGATTGTAAAATGTTATCGAATATACATATATGTGTTCACATGGAAAAAATAGTATGTCTACTTAAACGAACCATTTATTATTACTTTAATTTTTAAAAAGAAAGGAAAGAAAGCGTTTATAAATTTTTTTTAAATCCCAAACAAAATGTAAATATATATATATATATATATAAATTAATAACAAGATAATAGCTTTGTTCAACAACTTTACTTGCAAGTACTTGCAAAAAGAGCGTCAATGTCAAATTAAGAGTAAAAACGAGAAAAAGAGAAAATTATCAACCAAAGTAATTGAACACAAAATCGTAAACATTCGCAAGAAAACAGCTGATACGCTGTTTTGACAATTTGATTTTTAGGTTAGGTTGTAATTGGAAATGAATGGAAATAACTGAATTAGGAAAACAAAATTCTACTTTGGCTATTCCACAACATCATCAAGATTCGTTTTTGCACTAACTTATTTAGTACACAATTAGAAATTTGCGTTTAAAATTTTTGTATATTTCCAATTTTGTATATTTCTTTCATCCTCGCGAATAGTTCCAATGAAAGCCAGGCTTTTGTAAATTAGCTCGCTAGCGAATTTTATGTTGAAAAAAAGTTGCCTTTACAATTATGATATAGAGTTTCAATGCTGTGGTCTGACAGACCGTTCAAGGTGCATTTCATGATTGCCGTTTTGCCACTATTTTTATAACAATTTGAAGACTAGCAGCGAGGTTCGGAAGAGTATAATCCTGAGCCTAACTTTTCAGAAGACTCTGATTTTGAAGATCAGAAGTAGTTCCACAAATTAATATGAATTTGAATTGAATGTGTTTGTTTTACTTACCTTTGGAAATTTATTTTCAACGATTTTTTACATTTTTTGTTGGGCCAGAAACACGAATGAGCCCCATATATTTTTGAAAAATTATTTTCAAGGAATTTTTACATTTTTTGTTGGGCCAGAAACACGAATGTGCCCCATATACTTTTGATAATTTACAAACAGAAACGTTTTCAAGGAATTTTTTACATTTTTTGTTGGGCCAGAAACATGAATGTGCCACATTCGTTTTTCTAGCTCAACATTTTGTAACTGATCTACACATTCGTGTAACTGGCATTGAAATTTTTGGTGGCTTCCAGTGCACAAAGGTACTGGGGGTTTTACTAAAATGTAGAGCATACCCAGATTTATCAGGAAAACCGCTTAACTCAAAATTGGAAAAATTGCACATTCGTGGTTCTGGCAGGGGGCCGACGGTATGAAACAAGCACTTGCACATAAATAAATAAAATATGTATTTCGTATTTGTAGCGCTCTGACACATTTGCAGAGGCATTCATATGGTCACTAATAGCCCAGTTAGTCGAGAACGTAAACCCGTGTACCGTGTCAGCTGATCCAATCTATTTAATGGGATTTGTATGTAACCGATTATTCAACGACGTACGACGCAGAAGCCCGTACCGCAGAAATCAAAATCATTTTGATTTTTTACGTAAAAACGTGGCAGCTGATAGCTCGTATGGTTGCAAGGTAGAAGGGTTGCCAGTTGAACATTTTTAGTTATTAAATATTTAAACAGTAATTTTCACAGCATTATACAACTAACTCAACAAGATTGTAAAATGTTATCGAATATACATATATGGAAAAAATAGTATGTCTACTTAAACGAAACATTTATTATTACTTTAATTTTTAAAAAGAAAGGAAAGAAAACGTTTATAAATTTTTTTTTAAATCCCAAACAAAATGTAAATATATATATATAAATTAATAACAAGATAATAGCTTTGTTCAACAACTTTACTTGCAAGTACTTGCAAAAAGAGCGTCAATGTCAAAATAAGAGTAAAAACGAGAAAAAGAGAAAATTGTCAACCAAAGTGATTGAACACAAAATCGTAAACATTCGCAAGAAAACAGCTGATACGCTGTTTTGACAATTTGATTTTTAGGTTAGGTTGTAATTGAAATTTTTGAAATTGGAAATGAATGGAAATAACTGAATTAGGAAAACAAAATTCTACTTTGGCTATTCCACAACATCATCAAGATTCGTTTTTGCGCTAACTTATTTAGTACACAATTAGAAATTTGCGTTTAAAATGTTTGTATATTTCCAATTGAAATTTTTGTGATCATATATTTTTGACACTTCTATTTTTTTAAAGCTGCTAGTAGTTGCAAATGAAAATTTTACTTGCAGCGTTTATCAACTCTCTCGAGGTCTTGCTCTCTCAATTTGGCTCTCTTTTGCAAATTTTTTGGGTTATTGAACATAAATTCGTAACTATTCGTAAAAATATGTAAAAATTTTGAAATATTAAACACTCCTAATAAATGAAGATATTACTGAAAATTAAAGCAAAAATTGTATTTATCCACAATGGTGGCGGTATTTTCTTAATTGATAACTCTTGGTGGTCTTCTGCAATTTTTCTACATTAAAAAGTTATAAATTGCCACAATAAATCCGAGTTTCTGTAACAAAATCAATTAAAGTGATGTCACACTAATACGATCCACACTTTGTCACCACCTATTTATACTAGAAAAGATATGAGTTACAGAAACTCAGTACAGATTTCTTAATTAAACACAAATTTTTGTGAGAATCTTGTTGCTTCCCAATATAATTTTTTAATGGATTTTCAATTGAAAATTTAATGTTATGACTGTGTTTTTTGTTATTTTATGTTTTAGCCCTTGATAACTATGACCAAAGTGTGATGGAAATATATTACAAGAAAAATGTGTTTAATTACCAACTAAGCCGTAAAAAAGTAACTAAATTAATAAAAAAAAGTCGTCAACGACAACTTTAAAAACGATTAAATTAGTATTTTCTTGTCATTTGGCAAATAATGCACAGTTGTGTATTGAAGAGTAATCCGCATAACACTTTGAAGATTAGTAAAAATCTTGATTGTTCAAAAATGACTAAATGGCAACCCTGCCAAAATGTAAACAAACTATATATATATGTAAATATGTGTGAGTAAAACAGCTGATTGCTACGGGCTCAAAAAATCCTAAAAATTGCATACGGGCGTTTGCGTCAGCGAGCGGACCACACGTTCTCGACTAACTGGGCTATTAAGGGTGAAAAAAGAAGAACACAGGTGGCCAAAAAAGGGATCAGGTGGCGAAGAATAATATAAGCACAAAGCATTTTGGACTGAGAGGCACATGTCGCATGAACGTGCAGCGCTTACCACACTGAAGAGGGCAGATAAGCAGAGGTAGATTCTGGTGCTCAGTGTAAGGTATTATTTTATTATTATTATTACAAACAGCGAAGGAATGAGGTTAAAAGCGGTACCAAGCAGTACGAAAAGCACATAGATATGACAGGCGCTACCAGATAAATGGGCTGCCTGGACCAATTTTGTGCTTGCGGTTTTATGCCGCTGCATAATTTCAGAAACGTTATAAGCATACCATGTGAAAACTAAGTTGATTTAAGTAAGACATTCAGGGATATTGGTTGAAGGAAAAGCAAGAGGCAAAAGCAAATGCAATAACAAAAACATAAACGGGTAAAGGGCAGGAGTGCATGAAGTACATATAAAGCAGAAGCCGAAGAAGGGGGTATTGTAGAGAGAACGAAAGTCCATGAGCAGCATCCGCGTCGTTAACACTGAAGGAATGCATGTGAAGCAAGATTTAAGAAATACATATTTATATGTAGAGAACAGTGCGCGCTACCTCTCCCTTACGTATTGTCATATTTTGAAGTGCAATCAACTCTGAGCATATCACTGTTGTGGACAAGGAACGAACGAATGGACGTTGGTGGACAAGCAAATCAAGCGCGAGGAATCGAATGAAAGGGCAGCAGGGTGAACAGGACAAGCTCAGCCTGCACATGGAGGCCAACAACCAGCAAATGTGCGAATGTTTTGGACGTACATACATATGTACGTAATGTAAGTGGGAAGGTGTTTGGAATGCGCATGGTGCGGTTATGCGTGTGATGAGTGCGAATGACATGGAAATTTGCATGCCATGTTACACACACACAGGGAAATAAATGCATGCATGGAGGATGTGTAGGTATGCGTGTGTGGTGAAAATGCTGACAACAAAATATCAGCGTCACGTTTATGTCACACATGTCCCCCACACATATGAATGTGCCAGTTGCAGGGCAATATCTTACTGCCGTCCACTTGCAGAAAGAATGTACAGTGGGACATTAAAGGAGAAAAAGTACTTACTTTAGAAATTATTTAGGGATTTTACTCGGGTTTCTCTTTTGGTCGGGGTATGCTTGATGAGAGATGAATGATGAATGATTAGTGATGAATGATTGGTGATGAATAACGAATGACGAATTATGAATAATAAATGGCGCGTGATGAATGATGAATTATGAATGATGAGTGATGAATGATGAATGACGAATGATAAATGATAAATGATAAATGATAAATGATAAATGATAAATGATAAATGATAAACGATAAACGATAAATGATAAATGATAAATGATGAATGATGAATGATAAATGATGAATGATGAATAATCAATGACGAGTAATTAATAATAAATTATGAATGATGAATAATAAATGGCGCATGATAAATAATGAATGATGAATGATGAATGATGAATTATGAACGGTGAACGATGAATAATGAATGACGACTGCCAAATGATAAATGATGAATGATAAATGATGAATGATGTATGATTAATGATGAATGATGAATTATAAATGATGAATTATTAATGATGAATTATGAATGATGAATGATGAACGATGAGCGATGAATAACAACTGATGACTGATGATTGATGAGTGATGAAAAATGAATGCTGAATTATGTATGATGGATGATGAATGATGAATGATCAATGATGTATGATGAATGACGAATGATGAATGATGAATGATGAATTATTAATGACGAATGATTAATTATTAATGATGAATGACGAATTGAATTATTAATGACAAATGATGAATAATAATGGTATTTTGGCTGAATATATTATTTCGTATATCATTTTCATAATTTTTAAGTAGAAATAAACCACTGTTCTCCGTAATTCCAGTTGTGCTACTCATAAGCTTACCCGCCCTTTCTTTAACTCATACATACCTCCTGTGTCACATTTAATTCGTGTTCACTCTTACATTAAATAAAATTTTATATCTATTCAACAAACGATCAAAACAGATATAACTACATCAAATACTTCACTAATAAGAACGCGTTGTTGTTGTTGTTGTTGTATGGTACACACACTCACATTCATTTAGTCACTTGATCAGTTGCATTCTCTATGGCTAGTTAGATGGCTAGTTAAATGTCTTGTTCGAGTACACTATGGCTATGAAATGGTTATGGCTTTGGCTATATAACCGAGCACGTTAAGCAGCTGTTTTTGCGTACGCATAAAAATATAATATATTGCACGTATGCTACACACACACAGAACCAAAAAAGTGTCTATTTCTATGTCACTTAGTGCTCAGCTCAATTCAAGCTTATTATAAAGTTTAAATGTTTTTTTTTTACGTGGCCATATGCATTAGCATATGAAACAATCATATTATTGCGGTCTTGATGACATTATTTGAGCACAATAAACCCCATGGAAGATACAGTCAAACATTTATACATGCCTCTCTTATGTCATATATATATATACTTGGATTTAGCAATTGTCATCGCTTGGCGCCAACAAGTTCACTGTGTTTTAGTGCCAAGCGGTTTACCAAAGCATTGCATTTGAATTCGAAGGCTCTGACTGACGTCTCTTCTCTCGTTTTATTTTATTCAATTCATTTGTTTCAACACAGAAAGGCACAAACAAAAACAGCTTATGTGTTATACTAATACATGTATGTAAGTTAGACGGTATGTACATCTGTAAGATAATATTCATGTGTGGTCACTTCTTCTGTGGTTTTCTTTTGCTATGGTGGTTTTGAGAAAGTGCTGGGTAGGAGTTGTTTTGGTTGCTCTTGTTTTTGGCTATAACTCAAGGTGCTTATGGCCTTGTTTACCAGCGAGAATTTTTATGTTCTTCCATAAAATTTAGTTTTTAATGAAATTACTGTGTCCTAGTTTGAGTTTACGCAATGATTATCATTTTATTTTCATCGAAAAGGGCATTTAAAGATGAACACAAACAAAAAAAGCTTCAATACTTACTGATTTGAAGAACGAAAAAGCGAAAGAAAGGCAGTAAGGCTTTAGATGCTGCAGTGCAATGGGATCAATTGAGTATCGATTGCTTAATATCTGTTAAGAAAGCGAAAAATAACAGGCTTTTGGATTTAGATATTTTTTCTAGTGCATATATGAAGTATAAAACAGTGAAAGTAATCATATTCAATCATTAAAAAAATACAAAAAAAAACATGCTTTAATTATAAATCATTAAAATTTTAATCAATAAATAACAAATCTGATTAAATAATGATTAATAGCTAATTAATTTAAAACAAATCCTTAATTAATCAATTGCCTTATTTAAAATACATGATAATTTTAATTTTTTCAACTATTTTATGATTTTTTTTAATTGCATGCTGAATACAATTATTTGATTATTTTCAATTATTTGTGATTTTTTCAATTGTATGATTAATTGATTTATCATTAGATATTTACATTTTTTAATTGATTTTTGACTGAAAAATATTACTCATATGCCATGGCATATAGAAAAAATAAAAAAGTTATTAAAAAATTATCATGTAAAAAGAAATAATCACATAATTGAAAATAAACAATCAATTAAAAGCGATAGCACTTTTCAAAATAATTAACAATTAAAAGCAATCAAACTTTAAAAAATAATTAACTAACAATTAAAAGCATTCAAACAATTAAAAGTAATTAATCAATTAAAAATAATCAAACAGTTAAAAGTAATTAATATATCAAAAAAAAAAAACACAATTAAAAGTAATTAATCAATTAAAAATTAGCAAACAATTAAAAGTAATTAATCAATTAAAAATAGTCAGATAACACAGGTCGACAAAATTTCAACAAATTTTTGTTACAGAAATAAAATTCTACTTTTGTAAAGGATTTCAGTGCGCTGAATCCGAATCTGAACTCAGATTTTCGCTAATACGTACAGTTTTTGAGATATTCATGTTTAAAGAGGCCAAAAACACGATTTTTGGCTATATTCACTCCTCAATATCTTTTAAATTACTTACTTATTTTAAAAATTAATTAAAGCTATTGAAAGCTCGGCCACTCCTCTTGAAGACAACGTTTTAATTTTTCGGATATCTAATTTAGGTATGTAGTAATATATGTTTTTGCACAATAAGGTATTTGTCGTCGAAAACAACGGCAGCATATGTAGCATCTTATAGGCGCATCAAATTTTGTAGTTGCTCAGCAGAACAATTTTTTTTACGAAGCCACTTACATACGTCCATAATTAGAGCTCGGAAAAATAGGTGAAATCAAGCGCCTAAAAAATGCTACATTTTGTAAATTTTGGTTGTTTTCAGTGGCGGGATTACAATTTAAATATAAAGGGGTAGCATATTGGTATGGTGAAGATTTTATTAGAAAAGTTCTTAATCATGTTACACAAATTTGCAGTTTGAATAAACATACAGTGGTGTATGATGAAATAAAGCCAAAGAGGGATTTAGTTTCTTTGACATTTTTGCTGAAAAAAAGTATGAAGAACACATTTTGTATTTTATATTTTTGTACATCGTCAATCTTTTTGAAAGCAAAACAAAACTAGCTGTAATGAAAATAAAATTTGGGAAAAGTAAGTAAATTATGGCATAGTTGATGTTCCAATAACTCATAAACAAAAATGCAGAACGGTTTTTACCACGACAGAAATTTGCATTTTTACAGATATGGAATTATGCCGGGTATCCAATTGGAAAATTGTAAACCCTGAAATGGTCGTAAGAAAAAATAGGAAAGTTCAAATCAAGTTTTTTTTACCTAAAATATGCAAATGTTTAAAGTCAGACCACTACAAATTAAAAAGTTGTATTATATATTCCATTTGCTAATATGCACTTGCCTCATTATACCTTTCATGAGAATGAAATGGTATTATAACTTAGTGCCAAAAAATTTTTGTCGAAAGTACCAGAAGGAAGCGTGGGGGACCCACCAAAATATATACCGATATGATCAGAATCACGAGCTGAGTCGATTAAGCCATGTCCGTCTGTCCGTCTGTCCGTCTGTCCGTCCGTCCGTCTGTGTGAACGCAAACTAGTCCCTCAGTTTTTGAGATATCTGAATGAAATTCGGAATACAGGTATGTTGTTATATGCAGCTGATCATTTGTCGGAACCGGCCGAATCGGACCACTATAACATATAGAAAACAACCGATTATTCAGATATACATGAAATTTTTGGAAGTAATTTGTGCATAACTTCCCCATTTAAACAGCTAAGGACATGAAACTTTGAAGTAGACGTGCCCATTTTGGCCCAAACAAGGTAACCGAAAATTGTCTAGATCGGACCACTATAACATATAGTTCCACAACATCCGATTATTCAGATATACACATTTTGGTGTATAACTCCCCCATTTTAACAGCTAACGGCGTGAAATTTTGAAGTATTTGTACCCATATGGGCCCAAACAGGGTTACCGAAAATTGTCAAGATCGGACCACTATAACATATAGCTCCCATACAACCGATTGTTCAGATATGGACATTTTGGTGTATAACTCCTCCATTTTAACAGCTAACGGCGTGAAATTTTGAAGTATTTGTACCCATATGGGCCCAAACGGGATTACCGAAAATTGTCAAGATCGGACCACTATAGCATATAGCTCCCATACAACCGATTGTTCAGATATGCACATTTTGGTGTATAACTCCTCCATTTTAACAGCTAACGGTGTGAAATTTTTAAGTATTTGTACACATATGGGCCCAAACGGGATTACCGAAAATTGTTAAGATCGGACCACTATAACATATAGCTTCCCTACAACCGATTGTTCAGATATGGACATTTTGGTGTATAACTCCTCCATTTTAACAGCTAACGGCGTGAAATTTTGAAGTATTTGTACCCATATGGGCCCAAACGGGATTACCGAAAATTGTCAAGATCGGACCACTATAACATATAGCTCCCATACAACCGATTGTTCAGATATGCACATTTTGGTGTATAACTCCTCCATTTAAATAGTAAAGACACCATTTTTTCTAATAAATCTTTCCATAAATAACCCACAGAATTAAAATTATAAATTAAACTTAATCCGGCTATGTACATACATAGGTAACTTTTCATTTCCCCACTCATGAAAGGTATGAAGTCTTCGGTACGGCCGAAGACAGCCGCGCTTTTACTTGTTTTCATTCAAAATATATTTGGTTTGAAACTGTAATTGCTTTTCCTTCACGTGCGAAGATTTTGTCTCAAATTTAAGCGAGTCACTACAAATTTTTAATTTTTTTCTTTATTCTTTATAATTATATATTTATTTAATATACCTTATTTATTATTATTCTTTATTATCATATTTATTTATTGTAGCTTTCTTTGCAATTTTTCACGTGCAACCCATAAAAAACCTTAATAATTTATTTTTCTGGCATCCTAGTAAGCAAAAAATCCAATTGCATTCACGGGGGCTTAGACCTGAATGAACCCCACCCACCCTTAAACTTGCCACTGGATGTGCTCACAAACATTACGTAGCATAATTTTAGGCGTTTGATTTTCACCTATTATCCGAACTCTATCCATAATATAATAAACTGCTTAAAAACTTGCTTCAAAATTTTTAATTATTTTTGTATGGAGAAAATATTGCAAAACTAATTAACCTTAATATGCAATATTGCAAGTTACAAGAAAGATATCTGAAATATTAAAACGGTTTCTCCAAGAGAAATGTCCGCGCTTTCAATAGTTTTAATCAATTTTTAAAATAAGTAAGTAATTTAAAAGATATTGAGGAGTGAATATAGCCAAAAATCGTGTTTTTGGCCTCTTTAAACATGAATATCTCAAAAACTGTACGTATTAGCGAAAATCTGGGTTCAGATTCGGATTTAGCGCACCGAAATCCTTTAGAAAAGTAGAATTTTATTTCTGTAACAAAAACTTGTCGACCAGTGTAATTAAAAAAATCATTTGATTAATTTGCTTATATGATTATTTCTGACTTTTTTTCTAATGGCTATTAATCATGATTATTTTTTTAAATTTTTTATTGATTATTGATTCCCAGTTTCATGTAAGACAATTAAAATATTCACGAAAATTAACAAATTCAAACAAAAATGTATCATCAAATTTCGATTCTGATTTTTTATTTTAATGACTTTCAGTAAATCAAATTAATCTTTTTCTTACCTTTGTCTTCTCTTTTCAGGTAAGTCGATATGTAAACCGAACAGAGCACCTCTTGGGTAAGATTTATGAGATTTTACACACTAAAGCACTAAATGCTCCGTTGAACTACATGCCAATTGCCTTGAATTCCAATTCTATGTTATGAGCGAAGGTTTGTTTATTTTTCACAAAAGTGTAAAAGCCTTGAAACATTTTTGTGCACAAAAGCAGAGATATGTATGTGCCTCCTAGAATTCGCTTATCTATCAGCTATTTTTTGCTCAAAATCCTCAAAGTATACAATAAACGACCGCCATAATTTCCAAGTATATTCTTTATACAACTTGAAAGCATTACAAATATTTTGAAAAACGTTGTATATATGTATGTTTTTTTTCTGTTCCTAGAAGCCTCTATTATCGCTTTGTGCTTCCAGAAATTTCTCAATCCACCAATATTTCCAGCTAAGAACGCAACGGAAAGGCTTTTAAATGAGTGAAAAAATAGTTGTATACTTTTAGGTTTGAGCTAAAAAAATAAGTAATATACCTTCCGAAAAAAATAGCACACATGTTGTGAGTATTTAATACGAGTTTTCTCTGAACTCCATTGATAAAATGTTTTAGCAGAGCAATTTTCTGAGATTTACCGAGAAGAGAAGATTAGCTGTTATTGGCTCTGAAACGAACCGCTGGTTTTACGTATTCCGAGAAATGAGAAAATCTATGTTGACAGAAGATCACACACGAGCCCTCTTTTTTTTTTATACTCAGCTGTACTAGTACACAGAGTATTATAGTTTTAATCACATAACGGTGGATTGTAACAGAATGAAATAATCGAGACAGATATAGACTTATATATATCAAAATGATCAGGGTGAAAAGAGAAATCGATTGAGCCATGTCCGTCCGTCCGTCTGTCCGTCCGTCTGTCCGTCTGTCCGTCCGTCTGTCCGTCTGTCCGTCTGTAAATACTCTAACTCGCGCAAAAATTGAGATATTTTGATGAAATTTGAAATGCAAGTTGGTATCGAGACTGGGACGGTTGGTATTGAAAATAGGCGAAATCGGACCATGACCACGCCCACTTTTCCTATATAGAAAAAATCGGAAATTTGGTATCTCAGTCACTAATATAGCTGGAGCGATGAAATTTTACCCACGTGTTGAACTCACGCCCCTAGGAAGAAATTTGATGAAATTTTGGAAAATGGGCGGTGCCACGCCCACTTATTAAGGGTCAAACATTGAAAGTTTTATATGTCATAACTCAGAAACCGTTGAAGATATAGCGATGAAATTTGGTATGCCTGATGTACTTATTTAGAAAAATGTTTTGACGGAAAATTGTGAAAATCGGTTGACGGCCACGCCCACTTTTATATATGGGAACTATAAAGGGGCCTAATAAAAACATTTTAAGCGATATTTCTGTCAAATATAAAGATATATCATTAAAATTTTATGGCAGGAGTCTAACTACGGACATAAAACAAAAATCACAAAAATTTTGGAAAATGGGCGTGGCACCGCCTCTTTTTAGAAGCTGGAATATACGAGATTTCTGAGCCCATAACTCGACAAATAATTGATATATAATGATGAAACTTGGTGTGTACACTTTTATTACTTGTGGTAATACATGTTGAAAATTTTAGCCAAATCGGTTGACGACCACGCCCACTTTTATATATGGGTATTATAAAGTGGCCTAATAAAAACATTTTAAGCGATATCTTTGTCAAATATAAAGATAATTCATTGAAATTTTGTGGCATGAGTTGTACAATAGATCGGAAACAAAAAATAGAAAAATTTCGGAAAATGGGCGTTTCACCGCCTCTTTTCAGACAAAGGAATCAACGAGATTTCGGAGCCCATAACTCGACAAATAATTGAGATATTATGACGAAACTTGGTTTATACACTTTTATAACTTGTGTTAATAGACACGCAAAAATTTATTGAAATCGGTTTATGACCACGCCTACTGTTTAACAAAGATATTTCTGGAACACCCTTTGGGAATTTGTAACGTGGCATCTTTGTAACTAGAAGTCATAAAGGAATGAAATTTTGTACAAAGAATAATATTCATATGCTTAGTTGGATGGCTGATAGAAATTTTGAAAATGGGCGTGGCTGCGCCCACTTTATGCGGCTCTCGATTCATATAAAATACACCGTGTTTCCATCAAACGCAAACAAACAATGAAAGCATACAGCTGAGTATCTAATGTTCGATTCCACTCGAACTTAGGCTCCCTTACTTGTTTTAAAAAATTCTGTATCATTCTGTAGCTAGATATGAATTCAGGGAAAGCATTTAATTTACTTCATTAGCACGAAACCTTTTCTAAGCATTACTTTTGCCGCAGAAAGAAGTACTTTCGTAGATAAGAATATTCGTTAGAAACTCTAAGGTAATTATTGGCGTGTGTCTATTTTACTATTAGAGCATTTTCACCGTAGAACTGGAAGTTTTAATGCTTTAATTCTTTCTGAACGGAAAAATACACTGCAGATAGCGCATATTAGCCGAAACCGGTTTGTCTCAACAGCAAGATTGACAAGGTATGACGGAAAATCGTTCCAATATAAATTTTAATGCTTTAGTAGTATTGGGTTCGTTGCCTAAAGCAGTTAAAAGTTGCTATTGAACACACGGGAACGGGTTAAAAGTGAAATCCGTGAGCTTGGCTGAGCTTCAACAGCACCAAAGCTCATATAAAGCTTTGTTTCGTAAGTCTTAATTATATGGTTACCATATTGATGCATTTTCAACTATAGTTTACTGCATATGCAACTTACTTTGGCTTTGATGCTGTTGAAGTCGAATACGGAGAGGTGAAAGAAACATTCTGCTTCCCTGGTTGACATAAATTTAATATCCGGTGTGTGAATGAAAGCACAAAATTTTTCTTAAAAACATGTTACTTCCTATGAGGTGGTGTTGACATTATGTGAAAGTTGAGTGAAACTAATAAACAGCAGAAAAAAGAGGAAAGAAGAGGAAGAAAAATGGAGTGAAAAGAAGAGCGATTCTTTTTGATTGTTTCAAAATTAAATTGTATTGCATATTTCATAGTGTGAAACATTTTTTGGTGCACTGATTTTAGATAAAATAAGAATTGCAAAAAGCAATGGGAAAAGACTTTTGGTACAACATAAAAGACTTGAATTGCGAAGTATTTGCTATTTGAATAAGAACTTCAGATGGATATAATTTGCATTGATTTCGGTGTGAAGTAAAATTAAGTCAACTTATGAATATCGATGTCATTAGAGAAAATCTTTATAGAAAAAAGAGCGCTATTGTCTCGGCTTCATCCTCCACTAATCGTCAGATATTCATTAATATGTAGGTACCTACTGCAAATTCTGTGGCTTATGTGTAAAAAGATTAATTAGACACACGCCCTAGTAGTTGAAATGGAGAAGTTATACCCAAATAATGAATAATAAGACAGACAGATAGACAGACAGATAGACATACAGGCAGATGAACAAAAAGACAGACGGACATGGCCTAAACGACTCAATCAGGACCTTGATCATATCGGTATATATATTTTTTGGTGGGTGTGTCACGCCTTCTTCTGGTACGTTTAAGAAACATATTCCGGCACAAAGTATTGATATCATTTCATGTTCACGAAAGGTATAAAAATTGGTTCAGAAAATATCACAACACATAGCATCGTGTCACAATATCATATTTATCACCTAGAGCAACAATATCACATTGTGGGACCCTGTATTGTAAATTGACATCAAATGATATTATAAAATGTCATATGACAAAATGATCACATCACAGTTACAACATAAACACAAAAACATCACATCTCATGTAAAGGAGTCACATTGTGATTAGAGCTCCGGATTTTTTTTTTTTGAACATTTTCGAGTAGCCCGAACAAATGTTGTTCAAATGCTCGAACAGTTGTTTGTTTGTTTATTACCCGTATGTTTGAACAATTCGGGCATTTTGAAGTTTGTTTTTTTCTTTTGTTTATTATTTTTTTTTCTTCTTCATATCGCACGTTTTATGCAATAGGGATTTAACTCAAAACAAATTTTTTTTTGGGAAAACGTAAATAAACTTTTATAATTTCAAATAGTTTCCTTCTACGGTTAACTACAAAATCTCTTTTATTTCCGCCATTTTTATCCTTTTGAGTATTTTATAAGGCTAGACTCAAAGGCACGACCCAGTTATTGAACAATATGGCAAAATCCCAGAAATCGAAAATTTCGAGTTAAATCCCTATTGCATAAAACGGGCGATAGGTAGTTTTTTTTATTTTTGAGATATAAATGGATATCATCTGAGAAAAAAGTTCTTATAGAAACACATCACATCAAGTGAATCATGTAGCACGTCATGTTATAATCTCATCATCGCATAATTAATGCAGGTTTGCTTATTCAATTCAGCTTCTTATAAAAATGAACTAAATTAATGAAATGTTTATAGAGCAGAATATGACAAAAGCTCGCCATTCAGTGAAATCAGAATCATGTTAGAAAATAGTGCATATTACCAAATAATGGGCGAGTCCAAGATGTTTAGACAATAGAAATGGCGATTCTCTCTTGCACAGTCCCAATCTTGTCAAATGTTTACTCGCTCCTCGACCACACAATCAAGATCTTTTTGCGATTATTCCGAGTTGGAGTATGTTTAAATTAGTGATGAGCAGATCCAAAATGTTTTAGGGTTGCTTTGAAAGCAAGAGAAAGATGGGAGAGTTTGATATATTTTAGTGACTGCCTCGATTGACGTATATTCGCGAATGGATTGGAATAATCTAGAGCAGTAGAGATGTTGGAATAATCGAAACAATCGAGTAAAACATCTCGGACTCACCCACCACTGAAATAATCACATAATTACTACTAATATTGTTTTTTAAACAAAATTATAGTTTAATAATCAAGTTAAGGAATATTTTTAATAAAATAAAAATAAAATAAAATAAAAACGAATTATAAAATTTACATTGTCTGATTTAGGACTTTGAAACGCTATGACACACTGGGGCCACTTATATATATGAGGACGCTCAAAATTCTGAAATCAACTTTTTTACAACCGAATCGCTTTATCTGCACTAAAGCTGTTAATCTATAGCATCTTAACCCATTGACGGCCATGAGTTAACCCGTTGGCGACCTATGTTTTTTATTTTAGTTTCGAGTTTAATTTTCTTGAATCAGAATCGGTATATCGATACTAAAATAGTAAATCCCAAGAATTTTAACCCTTTAACGACCACGCATTAACCCATTTTTAACCAAATTTTTTCACTTAATCTTTAAATCAAAATATTTAAATCATATTAGTTGTATCTACACTAAAACCCGTAATCTTTGGAATCTTAACCCATTAACGGTCATGAATTAACCTACTGGTGACCCGTTTTTTTTTAAGATCTGTAAATAAATTATTTAAATCACAATTGGTATGTCTGTGGTATGGTGGCCGCAGTGGTGCAGTGGGTAGAGTGCTCGCCTGCTATGCCAGAAGTCTCGGGTTGGAACCCCAGTCCGAGCAAACACCAAACATTTTTTTCTAATTAGTAAAAATCCAATTATTGGGTTTTTTAAGAGCAGCGGTCACCTCTCGGCAGTGGGCGGCATACCCTCCGAGAGTATTTCTGCCGTGAAAAAGCTTCTAAAAATAAAAATAGGTAAAAAAACTTTTTAAGTTAAACAGTTTTATGTTATACATACATTGCAATGCTTAAGATAAATGTACTAAAAACCAAAAAATAATAAAATAGATACAGTCGTGGGAATTATAAACATTTGCATAGACTAGACTAAAATAAAATCGTGGGGCACGTTAATTGTCTACAAATTATCGACTTAATGTGCGATAGAAGAAGCGCAATGCATTTCCAAGAATGTAAGTAACTACATTTAGTCAGTAAAATAAAGGTAAATGTGTGTAATGCGTTTTTTCTTGAAAACGACTTTGGCAATGTCATTGCAATTATCGACGTATCGACGTATCGACGTTTTTGTAGGTGTTTGCCAACGCCATTTGCCATTTGTGGCATTTCAAACAGCAGACAAGGCAATTCTAGAACTTTGCTAGCGATGCTTATCACATCGTAAAGGGATTGGCTGCGAAAAGCTAAGTAATTGCACTGAGTAATTCGAATGTATGTATGTTTGTGCGGTTTCATGTGAATACATGTTTGTATGTGTATGTATGTGGTATATATCTTTAGTTGAGTATTTTTTTAAAGTTGCTTTTATTACAATTACGCTCTGTTTGTTATACGTTTGTGCGGTTACTTTTGATTGAGTGTGTTTGGCATGCAGTAAATTTGTACATTTGTTCATATGGAATTCGAATGTAACTTTTCATTTCACATGTCACGCATTTTAATGCAACAAGTCAATCAATCAATTTGCCACTAACACGTGTGTGGTAATTAATTGGGTTGTTTGTTTTTTCCAAGTTGAATTGTAAAAAGAAAAAAATAAGAGGTGTGTAAGTTGTATGTATCTACATTAAGGTGGAGTGAAATTTTTTTTTTTGGGAATTCAATTTGTTCCAAAGCCAGAACGGCACCTTTCGAGCCCAGTAATAAGCCGTTAAAATTTTATTACATATATATTACTACATATATATTACACTATACTTGGTCCAACTAACAAATTGAATTTTTTTTTTTGGAAACAACAACAACGAAAGTTATTAAAGGACAAAGTTTATACTATGCATTCTTTAAATTGCAATTACTTAAAAACTACTGAACCGATTTCGAATATTTTTATACCATTCGATAGGTATTTTGATTGCCTTTAATTTGCTATACATTTTATGTGGGTTCCATAACACCCCCCTCCGGGGGTCAACACCCCTTTTACCCCCCTTACTTTCCAGCGGGGCTGGAGGGCTTCATTAACTCGTATAAAGGCAACTTTTTATTGCTGGTACTTTCAAAAAAAGAACAAAAACAAAATCTCCATATGTTTTCACTCTACCTTAATCTACCTGTATGTACATTAGACTGTCTAGCAAAAGAAAAAAAAAGAAAATTCACTGTAAATAATGTATTCACCTTTGGAAACCATCTACGGAGAATAAAAAATTATTTCTAGTACCACCCTAAACGTCACCCGATTCATGTTTCTTCATATCCTCGACATTTGAACACTTTGGTCTGTTAGTTTCTTTGCACAAAGATTGTGTCTGAGGATACCCCTAGTGAAATTTTATGGCAAATAATTTTCTGCAACATTTTAACCCTATAGCCACCTTCAATGAACTATTTTTTCGTGGGAGTGTTAGAGGGTTAAAGTATTCTAAGAAATTTAAGCTCGTGCAACATTACTATATGTTTCTTAACATCATATTTTATATATATAATTTAACACTTTTTTCCCCATTATTTTAAAATAACAGACGAAATTTTTCAAACCTAGGCAATAAAAATAAATTGACCAAATGAGGCAAGCCGGTTTTGAGATATTTCATTCGGGTTATGAACTATTCCGCCAAAAATCTTCAAATTGTTTTAAATTCTTCTTCTTCTTAATTGGCGCTTAACCATTTAGACGATTCTGGCCGAGTCCAACAGAGGGCGCTAATTGCTTCTATTTCGTGCATCATGGCGCCACTTGGGAACACCTAGGGAGGCAGCATCGCTGTCCACCTGATTTTCTCAACGAAGTGAAGGTCTCCCTTTTATTTTACGTTCAGCGGGTTTCGATAGAAATACTTTGTTGGCCGGAGCGCCTTCATCCATTCGCACGACATGACCAGCCCAACGCAGCAGCTGGATCTTTATTCGCTGAACTAATTATGTTACATTAGTATCTATCATTGTCGAGTGAAGGAAATTTTTGTTACGGGAGCTCATTAACCCTTAGTGCTCCATTGGGTTGCTTACAACCTAAATGTCAGTTGCTACCCCCGAGATAACATTTAAGCGGGTGTCAAAAGGTTAAATTAATAATAATAAATAATTTGCCACAAAAATTGGACAGGGTTATGCTCAGACGAAGTTTTCATACAAAAACGTAGAAGACTACAGAAATGGAAAAACCCAGTGTGGCGCCTTGAAATATGCAACATATTTTGTATGCTTTGTTATATGTATGTATGTACTTGTTTAAGAATAAAAGTTGTAACCCTTTTCGGGAGCGATTTTTGGTGGTATGAGTAACATATATTTTATACTTCCTAGGTTTTAGTTATTCATTCTAAATTAGAATCCTGGCAGCCATCGGTAATAAACGGGTAAAACATACACGAAGGTTTCTGATTTTTATGCATGGCGTAGTGCAAATTTTACCCATGTGCGTGAGCTTGCTCTCTTTCTATCTCTGATAATAACATAGATATCGGTTAATTAATGATACTTTTAGTACTTGCAGTATTTCTATGAACGAAAGAAAAAAGTAGAGATAAATTTACTTAGGTACTGGCGTTGTGAATTTTGAATACGGATAATATATTAACCTTTTAAAGCCATATTGGTCGTTGATGTTTTACATATTTTCTTACCCGATTCATCACACCATTTTAAATTCATATTTTTTTATGTTTTTCTTAACAATTTTAGTGAAAAGTAGACTCTATCTCTGCGCTCTAGCTTAAATATATACACGTGCATACATATATACATACATATGTAAGTGCTTGTGTCTACATTTCCTTCCTGTCACACAATTTTCTCTTCCTTAATCGTCCATCCTTTTTAGCAAATATTTATGTAATATGTAATATGTAATATTTTATTTCAATTTTTATTTTTCTTCCATGTACATACTTATTTTCTTTTATGTACTTAGTTGTACTTCCTGCTAAGTAATATTAAATTGTTCTCACTTCCTCTTACAACTTATATACTTCCGCCGTGCAGGCTTATTGAAAACATATACATATGTACATATATAGAATATATTATATACATAAATACATACATACCCAGCAAAAAGGTTAGGCTTAAACCTGGAATAAGCTGGCAGCGCTGCTTGCTCTTATGCACTCATTCGCTCTGCTCCAAACTTTTTAATACTTAATTTTTTTTTATGGGCACATATATTAAATAGAGATAGATATTCATGCCCAAAGAGGCGAACACACGTTTTTTGCCTATAGTCACTCCTCAATATCTTTTAAATTACTTACTTATTTTAAAAATTGATTACAGCTATTGAAAGCTCGGCCATTTCTCTTGAAGACAATGTTTTAATTTTTCGGTCTCGGGTTCAAAACAAAAAAGGAGCACACCTCGAATTGGGAGAGAAGCTCGGCCATAAAATTCGTCAGAATTATAATAGCGCCATAGTATTATTATTATCATTATTATTATTATTATTATTATTATTATTATTATTATTATTATTATTATTATTATTATTATTATTATTATTATTATTATTATTATTATTATTATTATTATTATTATTATTATTATTATTATTATTATTATTATTATTATTATTATTATTATTACTAGCTGACCCGGCAGACGTTGTTCTGCTAAAATTTATTCCTATGAAGCCTAAAGAAAAGTCTTTGATTACCGTATTGCTAACCATTATCTTAGAGTCCATCTTAATGACTGCGAATAATGAAAAATTGTCTATGCTCTGAATAAAAGTTATAGTTATATTCGCCGCGACAAACCTACTTCCCCCGATCCCTATCTCTATCCAATCCCTATCTCTATTTCAGTCTCAATCTCAATCTTAATCTCAATCTCAATCTTTATCCCTATCCCTATCCCTATCCCCATCCCCATCCCTATCCCTATCCCTATCCCTATCCCTATCCCTATCCCTATCCCTATCCCTATCCCTATCCCTATCCCTATCCCTATCCCTATCCCTATCCCTATCCCTATCCCTATCCCTATCCCTATCCCTATCCCTATCCCTATCCCTATCCCTATCCCTATCCCTATCCCTATCCCTATCCCTATCCCTATCCCTATCCCTATCCCTATCCCTATCCCTATCCCTATCCCTATCCCTATCCCTATCCCTATCCCTATCCCTATCCCTATCCCTATCCCTATCCCTATCCCTATCCCTATCCCTATCCCTATCCCTATCCCTATCCCTATCCCTATCCCTATCCCTATCCCTATCCCTATCCCTATCCCTATCCCTATCCCTATCCCTATCCCTATCCCTATCCCTATCCCTATCCCTATCCCTATCCCTATCCCTATCCCTATCCCTATCCCTATCCCTATCCCTATCCCTATCCCTATCCCTATCCCTATCCCTATCCCTATCCCTATCCCTATCCCTATCCCTATCCCTATCCCTATCCCTATCCCTATCCCTATCCCTATCCCTATCCCTATCCCTATCCCTATCCCTATCCCTATCCCTATCCCTATCCCAATCCCTATCCCTATCCCTATCCCTATCCCTATCCCTATCCCCATCCCTATCCCTATCCCTATCCCTATCCCTATCCCATATCTGGGAACCCGGCCTAGGTATCGCAATGAAAATAACTTTATGTTGAAGGCCTGTTCAACACCTTTCATTTGATACCAATATTGCTCGAAGACTTGCTGGATCGATCTGGGTCCTCATTTAGGCCTGTATTCCGAGAAGCTTCCTCTTTTTAGAAATTCTCTATACACTACTATGTGCACTAACACCACATGAATATACTGTGAAAATTTCATAAAAAACGGCTGGTTACATTGGGAGTTTGTAAAGGACACACATCCACAGATGCACACATACACACATACACACCGATTTTTCCAATTTCGGACTTTTCCGGAGGGATTTCCCAAAATTTTCTTCCGTACGAACCATCTCCTCGAGAATACGAACAACTGACAAAAAATTTTACAGAATTATTATTATTATTATTATTATTATTATTATTATTATTATTATTATTATTATTATTATTATTATTATTATTATTTGTTGAAATATTAAATTAATGGTAACACTTGTTGAAATATTAAATTGATGGTAACCCTTTTTGTAACAATGCAAATGTCACAAATCAACTCTGTAACTCTATAACTTGAATGTATGAGTCAGTCGTTCATTAAATGTCAAACAGCTAACAATTGTTTCTTTTCATTTCGATTCTCGGATAACCTAAAAATTTACAACAGGTTATGGGCGCCAGATTGCGCAAGTTTGATTATTTAAATTAATTCGCGGTGAATAAAATTGTTAAAATGAGTTCTATGTATCAAATAGAGAAGTTAGACGAAACGAACTACGATTCGTGGTGCGTCCAAATGCGCAGCGTATTGGTACATGCGGAACTATGGAAAGTAGCGTCAGGTGAGTCCACAAGAGATGACAGCAACGCTGAGGAAGCATCGAAATGGGTGGCTCGTGACGAAAAGGCTTTGGCAATGATCACCTTAAGTGTAAAACCTTCACAGTTAAATTACTTGCGACATACGAAGACAGCGGCAGAAGCTTGGAAAAAATTGAAAGAAGTCTACCAGCCCAGCGGTCCGGTAAGAAAAGTTTCACTTTACAAAAAGCTACTTGGTCTCAAAATGTCAGACAGTGAGAGTGTGGCAGATTATTTAAACGTTTTCGCGACAACTATGGATAAATTGGCTGAAGTAGGCATAGAATTAAATCAGGAATTAGTTTCCATTGTATTACTGTCCAGCCTTCCTAAAGAATTTGAGAATTTTGTTATTGCGATGGAAACAAGAGACAATTTGCCAAGCGTTGAAATTTTAAAGATGAAAATTCTAGAAGAAGGTGAGCGTCGAAATGGTATGAACGATAAACATGAATATGTAAAGCATGAAAGCGCTCAGCAAGCGTTTGCAGCGAAGTCAACGCAGGGAAACTTCGAGAAATACAAAAAAGGCAATGTCAAAAAACTCACTTGCTATCGCTGTGGGGAAAAAGGGCATATCAAAGCAAATTGTTCTGCGAAACAAACTGATTCGGCGAATTCATCGAAAAAACAACAAAAGCAATGTTCGTTTACTGCTTTGGGTGCAACACAATGCGACATGTTTGATAGGTCACAGTGGTGTTTGGATAGTGGCGCAACGTCACACATGTGCTGCGACCGCTCATTATTTACAAAGTTTGTAGAGCACAGAGAGTGGATAGCATTGGCAGGTAACAACAATATTCGAGCAGAGGGCAAAGGCGACGTAAAAATACAAACGAGTATGTGTGAGCTGACGTTGAGGGATGTTTTGTACGTTCCTGGCATGCGAGCAAATTTCATATCAGTTGGTCGCGCAGTAGAAATGGGCTGCGCAGTCACCTTTGGCAGCAAGTTTGCTATGATCAAACAGAACAATGTTGAAATATTGCGTATACAGAGGTTGGGGAATTTATTTATGCTAAAGAATGAAAACAACAGCTGTTTCAATGCAACGCAAAATGGTGGTAATGTGTCTTTGTGGCATAACAGATTCGGGCACCTCAGTTATGCTAGTTTAACAGAAATGTCGAAGAAGGATCTGGTAAATGGTTTGCAAAATGTAAATTTTTCTACGAAGCCTACATGTTTGACTTGTATGAAATGTAAAATACATACGCAACCATTCCCGAACGCAACAGAGAGTAGGTCAACAGAATTGCTGGAATTGATACATACAGATGTATGTGGGCCATTTGAAAAAGCATCATTAGGTGGCTCTAAATATTTCTTAACGTTTATTGATGATATGTCGAGACGAATTTTCGTTTATTTTATTAAATCAAAAGATGAAGTTTTTAGCAAATTCGTGTCGTTTTGTACAATGGTCGAGCGACAAACCGGCAAGAAAATTAAAGCTGTTCGGAGCGACAATGGGCGTGAGTTCGTGAACAAATCGTTTGATGATTATTTTGCAAAGCACGGTATAGTACGACAATTGACTGTGCCGTATACTCCTCAGCAAAACGGCGTAGCTGAGCGAGCGAACCGTACGTTGGTGGAAATGTCGAGAAGTTTATTAGTTCATTCAGGTATGTGTGCGTCACTGTGGGCAGAGGCAGTGGCGACGGCAGCTTACTTGAGAAATCGTTCACCAACAAAGGCATTGAATAATTTAACCCCTTACGAGGCATGGTTTGGCAAAAAGCCAAATGTGAAACATTTGAAGATTTTTGGCTGTTTAGCCGTAGCATTGGAGAAAACGCGACATGGCAAATTTGAAGCAAAGGGTAAAAGGTATCAAATGGTCGGTTATTCAATGGTAGCGAAGGCATATAGGCTTTATGACCCCGATACGCGTCAGGTGGTGGAAAAACGGGATGTTTTGTTTGATGAATGTAAAAAGCTAAAATCGGACGATGATTATGTATCATTTGGGCTTGATAATCAGGTTGTGTATGACGATATTGGCAATGATGTAGGGTACAATGATGACGTCAATACTAATGATGAAGATGGTAACAATGACAGCGATCGCAATGATGACAACGGCGACGACGAATGTGAAAAATATGAAAGTGCTGAAGAAAGTGTAGAAGAAAACGATCATCGTATTGGCCCCGGTAGGCCTAGGATAGTTCGCACTGGCAAGCCAGGTCGACCCAAAAAGCTATATAATGTTTTGAACGCAATGAGCACAATCGAAGTAACAATACCTCAGACGTATGAAGAGGCAGTATCAAGCGATGATGCGGATTTATGGCAAGCGGCAATGAAAAAAGAATATGACTCGTTAACTGCAAATAACACTTGGTCGTTGGTTGATTTGCCAAAAGGGCAATCAGCTGTCGGGTGCAAATGGGTGTATACGTTGAAGAGAGATCAGAGCGGCAATATTGAAAGATATAAAGCACGTTTGGTGGCGAAGGGATGTTCGCAGAAATATGGCGTGAATTATTATGACACTTTTTCACCTGTGTGTCGATTTGAAACTATTCGAATGATAATGGCACTGGCGGTAGAGCTGAAGTTACATTTGCACCAAATGGATGTGTGCACGGCATATTTAAACAGCGAATTAAAAGATGTTGTATATATGCGACAGCCGCAGGGGTACGTTTATAAAAATCAACCATCGAAGGTGTTGCAACTTAATAAGGCAATATACGGTTTAAAGCAATCAGGAAGGGAGTGGAATTGTCACTTAGACGAGGCATTGCGGGATTTGGGATTTACACAATGTGAAAGCGAGCCGTGCCTATATAAACAAGATATAGAAGGCAATCTGTTTCTGATACTTGTTTATGTAGATGATTTACTCCTAGCATGCAAATCGAAGAAAATTATGACCATGATCAAAGCGGGTATTTGCAAGAAATTTGAATGCGTTGATAAGGGCCCTATTAAAATGTTTTTGGGCATGCAAATTGAGCGCGAAGGCGAACTGGGTAAGATCAGTGTTGGGCAATCTCAATACATCAAATATTTATTGACACAATATGGCATCGAGGAGTGCAGGCCGGCATACACGCCTTTGGATGTTGGTTTTCAAATTGCGTGTGACAACGAACAATGTAAGAAAGTTGATCAGACTTTATATCAGTCAACTATCGGTGCACTTATGTGGCTGGCGCTTTGCACTAGGCCAGATATATTTCATTCTGTGGCGAAACTAGCTCAACGCAATAAAGATCCACATAGCGAACACATAGCTGGCGTTAAGCATGTGTTAAGGTATTTGGCAACCACCATCGACATAAAATTACACTACAACGGGTGTGGCCAACCACTTATTGGTTACACGGATGCAGATTGGGGTGGTGATAGAAATGATCGGCGATCTTATACTGGCTATGTATTCTTCCTAGCGGGAGGTCCAATATCATGGAAATCGGAGAAGCAAGACTGCGTGGCATTGAGCAGTACAGAAGCCGAGTATATGGCGATGGCATCAGCAACCAAAGAGGCGATACATCTCAGACGTATAATAATCGAGATTGGGTGTGATGATAACGAAACGTCAACTATATTGTACGGCGATAATCTTAGTGCGCAAAATTTAGCTAAGAATCCGGTTCATCATGCTCGTACGAAGCACATTGATATAAGATATCACTTCTTGAGGCAAATTGTAGAAAGAGGCGATATAAAGTTGAAATACGTAGCGACAGAGGGCATGATAGCTGATATTCTAACTAAGAATTTATGTAAGAAGAAGCATACTGATTTTGTAAGTTTGTTAAGCTTAAAATAACATTCGAATTGAGGAAGGGTGTTGAAATATTAAATTAATGGTAACACTTGTTGAAATATTAAATTGATGGTAACCCTTTTTGTAACAATGCAAATGTCACAAATCAACTCTGTAACTCTATAACTTGAATGTATGAGTCAGTCGTTCATTAAATGTCAAACAGCTAACAATTGTTTCTTTTCATTTCGATTCTCGGATAACCTAAAAATTTACAACAGGTTATGGGCGCCAGATTGCGCAAGTTTGATTATTTAAATTAATTCGCGGTGAATAAAATTGTTAAAATGAGTTCTATGTATCAAATAGAGAAGTTAGACGAAACGAACTACGATTCGTGGTGCGTCCAAATGCGCAGCGTATTGGTACATGCGGAACTATGGAAAGTAGCGTCAGGTGAGTCCACAAGAGATGACAGCAACGCTGAGGAAGCATCGAAATGGGTGGCTCGTGACGAAAAGGCTTTGGCAATGATCACCTTAAGTGTAAAACCTTCACAGTTAAATTACTTGCGACATACGAAGACAGCGGCAGAAGCTTGGAAAAAATTGAAAGAAGTCTACCAGCCCAGCGGTCCGGTAAGAAAAGTTTCACTTTACAAAAAGCTACTTGGTCTCAAAATGTCAGACAGTGAGAGTGTGGCAGATTATTTAAACGTTTTCGCGACAACTATGGATAAATTGGCTGAAGTAGGCATAGAATTAAATCAGGAATTAGTTTCCATTGTATTACTGTCCAGCCTTCCTAAAGAATTTGAGAATTTTGTTATTGCGATGGAAACAAGAGACAATTTGCCAAGCGTTGAAATTTTAAAGATGAAAATTCTAGAAGAAGGTGAGCGTCGAAATGGTATGAACGATAAACATGAATATGTAAAGCATGAAAGCGCTCAGCAAGCGTTTGCAGCGAAGTCAACGCAGGGAAACTTCGAGAAATACAAAAAAGGCAATGTCAAAAAACTCACTTGCTATCGCTGTGGGGAAAAAGGGCATATCAAAGCAAATTGTTCTGCGAAACAAACTGATTCGGCGAATTCATCGAAAAAACAACAAAAGCAATGTTCGTTTACTGCTTTGGGTGCAACACAATGCGACATGTTTGATAGGTCACAGTGGTGTTTGGATAGTGGCGCAACGTCACACATGTGCTGCGACCGCTCATTATTTACAAAGTTTGTAGAGCACAGAGAGTGGATAGCATTGGCAGGTAACAACAATATTCGAGCAGAGGGCAAAGGCGACGTAAAAATACAAACGAGTATGTGTGAGCTGACGTTGAGGGATGTTTTGTACGTTCCTGGCATGCGAGCAAATTTCATATCAGTTGGTCGCGCAGTAGAAATGGGCTGCGCAGTCACCTTTGGCAGCAAGTTTGCTATGATCAAACAGAACAATGTTGAAATATTGCGTATACAGAGGTTGGGGAATTTATTTATGCTAAAGAATGAAAACAACAGCTGTTTCAATGCAACGCAAAATGGTGGTAATGTGTCTTTGTGGCATAACAGATTCGGGCACCTCAGTTATGCTAGTTTAACAGAAATGTCGAAGAAGGATCTGGTAAATGGTTTGCAAAATGTAAATTTTTCTACGAAGCCTACATGTTTGACTTGTATGAAATGTAAAATACATACGCAACCATTCCCGAACGCAACAGAGAGTAGGTCAACAGAATTGCTGGAATTGATACATACAGATGTATGTGGGCCATTTGAAAAAGCATCATTAGGTGGCTCTAAATATTTCTTAACGTTTATTGATGATATGTCGAGACGAATTTTCGTTTATTTTATTAAATCAAAAGATGAAGTTTTTAGCAAATTCGTGTCGTTTTGTACAATGGTCGAGCGACAAACCGGCAAGAAAATTAAAGCTGTTCGGAGCGACAATGGGCGTGAGTTCGTGAACAAATCGTTTGATGATTATTTTGCAAAGCACGGTATAGTACGACAATTGACTGTGCCGTATACTCCTCAGCAAAACGGCGTAGCTGAGCGAGCGAACCGTACGTTGGTGGAAATGTCGAGAAGTTTATTAGTTCATTCAGGTATGTGTGCGTCACTGTGGGCAGAGGCAGTGGCGACGGCAGCTTACTTGAGAAATCGTTCACCAACAAAGGCATTGAATAATTTAACCCCTTACGAGGCATGGTTTGGCAAAAAGCCA
The DNA here is from genome assembly GCA_960531455.1 of Urophora cardui. NCBI lineage: Eukaryota > Metazoa > Arthropoda > Insecta > Diptera > Tephritidae > Urophora > Urophora cardui. Next base: position 132,807,971 of record OY482673.1, on the reverse strand, counting down.
AATGTGAAACATTTGAAGATTTTTGGCTGTTTAGCCGTAGCATTGGAGAAAACGCGACATGGCAAATTTGAAGCAAAGGGTAAAAGGTATCAAATGGTCGGTTATTCAATGGTAGCGAAGGCATATAGGCTTTATGACCCCGATACGCGTCAGGTGGTGGAAAAACGGGATGTTTTGTTTGATGAATGTAAAAAGCTAAAATCGGACGATGATTATGTATCATTTGGGCTTGATAATCAGGTTGTGTATGACGATATTGGCAATGATGTAGGGTACAATGATGACGTCAATACTAATGATGAAGATGGTAACAATGACAGCGATCGCAATGATGACAACGGCGACGACGAATGTGAAAAATATGAAAGTGCTGAAGAAAGTGTAGAAGAAAACGATCATCGTATTGGCCCCGGTAGGCCTAGGATAGTTCGCACTGGCAAGCCAGGTCGACCCAAAAAGCTATATAATGTTTTGAACGCAATGAGCACAATCGAAGTAACAATACCTCAGACGTATGAAGAGGCAGTATCAAGCGATGATGCGGATTTATGGCAAGCGGCAATGAAAAAAGAATATGACTCGTTAACTGCAAATAACACTTGGTCGTTGGTTGATTTGCCAAAAGGGCAATCAGCTGTCGGGTGCAAATGGGTGTATACGTTGAAGAGAGATCAGAGCGGCAATATTGAAAGATATAAAGCACGTTTGGTGGCGAAGGGATGTTCGCAGAAATATGGCGTGAATTATTATGACACTTTTTCACCTGTGTGTCGATTTGAAACTATTCGAATGATAATGGCACTGGCGGTAGAGCTGAAGTTACATTTGCACCAAATGGATGTGTGCACGGCATATTTAAACAGCGAATTAAAAGATGTTGTATATATGCGACAGCCGCAGGGGTACGTTTATAAAAATCAACCATCGAAGGTGTTGCAACTTAATAAGGCAATATACGGTTTAAAGCAATCAGGAAGGGAGTGGAATTGTCACTTAGACGAGGCATTGCGGGATTTGGGATTTACACAATGTGAAAGCGAGCCGTGCCTATATAAACAAGATATAGAAGGCAATCTGTTTCTGATACTTGTTTATGTAGATGATTTACTCCTAGCATGCAAATCGAAGAAAATTATGACCATGATCAAAGCGGGTATTTGCAAGAAATTTGAATGCGTTGATAAGGGCCCTATTAAAATGTTTTTGGGCATGCAAATTGAGCGCGAAGGCGAACTGGGTAAGATCAGTGTTGGGCAATCTCAATACATCAAATATTTATTGACACAATATGGCATCGAGGAGTGCAGGCCGGCATACACGCCTTTGGATGTTGGTTTTCAAATTGCGTGTGACAACGAACAATGTAAGAAAGTTGATCAGACTTTATATCAGTCAACTATCGGTGCACTTATGTGGCTGGCGCTTTGCACTAGGCCAGATATATTTCATTCTGTGGCGAAACTAGCTCAACGCAATAAAGATCCACATAGCGAACACATAGCTGGCGTTAAGCATGTGTTAAGGTATTTGGCAACCACCATCGACATAAAATTACACTACAACGGGTGTGGCCAACCACTTATTGGTTACACGGATGCAGATTGGGGTGGTGATAGAAATGATCGGCGATCTTATACTGGCTATGTATTCTTCCTAGCGGGAGGTCCAATATCATGGAAATCGGAGAAGCAAGACTGCGTGGCATTGAGCAGTACAGAAGCCGAGTATATGGCGATGGCATCAGCAACCAAAGAGGCGATACATCTCAGACGTATAATAATCGAGATTGGGTGTGATGATAACGAAACGTCAACTATATTGTACGGCGATAATCTTAGTGCGCAAAATTTAGCTAAGAATCCGGTTCATCATGCTCGTACGAAGCACATTGATATAAGATATCACTTCTTGAGGCAAATTGTAGAAAGAGGCGATATAAAGTTGAAATACGTAGCGACAGAGGGCATGATAGCTGATATTCTAACTAAGAATTTATGTAAGAAGAAGCATACTGATTTTGTAAGTTTGTTAAGCTTAAAATAACATTCGAATTGAGGAAGGGTGTTGAAATATTAAATTAATGGTAACACTTGTTGAAATATTAAATTGATGGTAACCCTTTTTGTAACAATGCAAATGTCACAAATCAACTCTGTAACTCTATAACTTGAATGTATGAGTCAGTCGTTCATTAAATGTCAAACAGCTAACAATTGTTTCTTTTCATTTCGATTCTCGGATAACCTAAAAATTTCCAACATTATTATTATTATTATTATTATTATTATTATTATTATTATTATTATTATTATTATTATTATTATTATTATTATTATTATTATTATTATTATTATTATTATTATTATTATTATTATTATTATTATTATTATTATTATTATTATTATTATTATTATTATTATTATTATTATTATTATTATTATTATTATTATTATTATTATTATTATTATTATTATTATTATTATTATTATTATTATTATTATTATTATTATTATTATTATTATTATTATTATTATTATTATTATTATTATTATTATTATTATTATTATTATTATTATTATTATTATTATTATTATTATTATTATTATTATTATTATTATTATTATTATTATTATTATTATTATTATTATTATTATTATTATTATTATTATTATTATTATTATTATTATTATTATTATTATTATTATTATTATTATTATTATTATTATTATTATTATTATTATTATTATTATTATTATTATTATTATTATTATTATTATTATTATTATTATTATTATTATTATTATTATTATTATTATTATTATTATTATTATTATTATTATTATTATTATTATTATTATTATTATTATTATTATTATTATTATTATTATTATTATTATTATTATTATTATTATTATTATTATTATTATTATTATTATTATTATTATTATTATTATTATTATTATTATTATTATTATTATTATTATTATTATTATTATTATTATTATTATTATTATTATTATTATTATTATTATTATTATTATTATTATTATTATTATTATTAGTTCTGAACTAACTACACGTACCTAAAAATTCTACAGTTTTACATCAGCCGCTTAAGTACAGCCTTTGACACCCTTCATGCAAGTGGCGCGATGACCGACTGGCTAACGCATGTGCCTTTCAATCTGAGGGACGCGGGTTCGATTCTAGTCGGTGTCAAGGTGGATGATAATTTTTTTTTTTAATTTTTTTTTAACAAATATTTTTTGATTTATTTATTTAATAAAAATTTACAATAATAATTAAAAAGTAATAAAATAACAAAAGATTAAAAATAAGCCTGAGGGATCGGAAAAGCATATTTAAGGGAAAATTTTATTTCATACAAGATGCAAATAGAAAACTCTTTATATAAAATGCTTCACTAAACATCTGAGAATTGCAGAAATACACAAAGCCGACGGCAATTGAACGAACGAAAAATTTTCAGAGAATTTTTGTCACTTCGAAATTGCATACAAATCAAAGTGTGTCTTATAATGGTCACTCAATTCACTCCTTCTGAACTGGTGAGGGTCTAACTACAATTGATCTAGTTGCCTTTTGACACCTTTTCGCAAGTTCGGAACTAGAAATTTTGTTCACTAGTTATTGAGTTCGCTGCAGGGTATATACACGTTTATATATTTATTTTACCCACTATCATTTTTCTAAACACACCGCTGCCTGCCGCTAAATTATCCATCGCCCTTGCCTTCACTTTTCTCTCTTCAGTTTAGTTTACAAATTCAACATCAGTTTTCGTTAAGAAATCTATTTGTTTAATTGCTTAGTTTGTTTGAAGGGTGAAATAAAAATAGGTAAAAAAACTTTTTAAGTTAAACGGTTTTATGTGATACATACATTGCAATGTTTAAGATAAATGTACTAAAAACCAAAAAATAATAAAATAGATACAGTCGTGGGAATTATAAACATTTGCATAGACTAGACTAAAATAAAACCGTGGGGCACGTCAATTGTCTACAATCGTTGATTAAAATGTTTGTTTTGTAATGTTACACTATAATTAGGCAGTTGTTCAACCGACAACGATGGACGTGTGATAAGTAGGGCTAGAATGTGGAAAAAAGCTAGCAAGCTCGATTATAAGCGAGTTTTAGGGTTTCATAGTGGTGAGCGAGTAGTACTTTTATCATATGTTTTGTCGATTAAAGACAAACTACGAGCAGTGAAACGATTCCTCGTGTGAATGTCCAACGATAAACTAGTTGAAACATCTCTTTTATTAACATGGAGTGTATAACTATTGGAATTTCCATGAGCAAGAAAATAGTAAGTATTTTCCTCACCGTCTGCGGGCCAACTGCCTAACGACGAATTAAACGATTCTTCTATCGCACATTAAGTCGATAATTTGTAGACAATTGACGTGCCCCCCGGTTTTATTTTAGTCTAGTCTATGCAAATGTTTATAATTCCCACGACTGTATCTATTTTATTATTTTTTGGTTTTTAGTACATTTATCTTAAACATTGCAATGTATGTATCACATAAAACCGTTTAACTTAAAAAGTTTTTTTACCTATTTTTATTTTCTAGTTTTTAGTTTTTATTTCGCATTCTGTTTAATTCATTTAGTGCTTCATTATTGCAAGGTTTCTTGCCCGTTAGTTTATTGCAGTCCAACGCCTCTATAGCGACCCACGCGCCACCTATCGGAAGTTTTTTTTAGGAAAATATTTCCTTTCAAGGTAGTAATACATGTTCCGAATTTCAGCCAAATCGGACCATAAATGCGATTTTTGTAAATATAGCGACCCACGCGCCACCTAGCGGAATTTTTTTTTAAGAAAATATTTCTTTTCAAGGTAGTAATACATGTTCCGAATTTCAGCCAAATCGGACCATAAATGCGATTTTTGTAAATATAGCGACCCACGCGCCACCTAGCGGAATTTTTTTTTAAGAAAATATTTCTTTTCAAGGTAGTAATACATGTTCCGAATTTCAGCCAAATCGGACCATAAATGCGATTTTTGTAAATATAGCGACCCACGCGCCACCTAGCGGAATTTTTTTTTTAAGAAAATATTTCTTTTAAAGGTAGTAATACATGTTCCGAATTTCAGCCAAATCGGACCATAAATGCGATTTTTGTAAATATAGCGACCCACGCGCCACCTAGCGGAATTTTTTTTTTTAAGAAAATATTTCTTTTCAAGGTAGTAATACATGTTCCGAATTTCAGCCAAATAGGACCATAAATGCGATTTTTGTAAATATAGCGACCCACGCGCCACCTATCGGAATTTTTTTTTCATAATATTGCATTGTCATCGGGGTTATACATGCGTGCAAAATTTCAGATTAATCGGTTGACAGGAAGAGGGTGAAATTTGAATTACTAAATTTGACCCAAGAATAAAGAATAAATAATAAAACAAACGGGGTGAGCTAAATAAAACCGTTTAAAAAGGAACGCAACAGAATTAAAATAAAATAAATAAAAACTTTTTTACAAGATATTGAAGCTTAGTTGTAGGGAGAGGTAAAAGCAACATTGTAATTTGTTGTTGTATAAGAAAAAAAAAAAACCTATCATAAGCACACTTGCAAACATGCACCCACTGCAGGGCAGCGGCCAATGCAAATATGTACATTAGGGTGCGTTTAATTTGTATGAAAAATTTAAAAGTTCATAAGAAGACTGTATCGCCCCATCAATCTGTAGTAACCTGGTCAAAGATATCACACATAAATTTTGGTCCCTATTGGTGGCGGTTAAGGCGTGGCATATTGAGGTCAAAGTTCAGAAAACTCTATGAAGGGTCAAAAAATCAAAATATTTTTTTTAATTATCAAATACCCAAAATTAATACTTCTATACCCAATAATAACAAATATAAATTTTGGTTCCGATTGATGACGATTTACTGGTGTTTCAAGGGGGTCAAAGTTCAGATTACCATATGCGACACTAAAAATGTAAGTCTTCTATAGCAATCTGAACATTGACCCCCTTAAAACACCACTAAACCGTCATCAATCGGAACCAAAATTTATGTGTGATATCTTTGACCATGTTACTACAGATTGAGGGGGCGATACAGTAAAATATCGCTAATTTGAATTTTAAACGCACTCTAATGTACATGTATGTGCATGTTTATTAGCCGCAAATTTGTACGCTTTGTAGGTGCGTTTTTTTTTGTATGTGCGTGTGTTTGTGTAGGTGTATGTGCGCAATTTTCCACCAGAACAAATTACATTCCAAGTTTGTTGCTTTGCTGTCCATCATTTTGTGTTGTTGATGATGTTTTTTTTTGTTTTTTTTTCTTTAAAAATTTTCTTTTTTCACATTTTCACATTTGTGTTTTTTGTTTGATATTTCTTCATCACTTTCTCTCTACCTACACAGAGCCAAAAAGTTCACCTACAATCAAAGAGACTGCCACCTAAAAAAGCTATTTGGCCGAGGAGAGGGAGAGGGGACAAAATTGAAGAAATTTTTGCTAGAAATTCTTCTGGATTTTAGCTTGAATTTCTTCTTAAATTTATTTAAAAGGATATCGTCTGAAAACGAGGAGATAACTTGTTGTTTATTAATTTTTTATGTCATTTTGTAAAAAAAATTAAATTGTTAGAAGAAATCTGCTTGTTTTTAGGAGAAAATTTTTATAAAGCAAATCAATAAGGACATCCTCTAATTTTTATTAAAAAGGAAAACTTTTTATTTTTAAAAGAGCCCTTATTAATTCAAATTTTGCTTTAAACGTCTTAACATACGTACATACATACATACATATGTACATATATACTCGTACATACTAGAAGTATGCATAACAGTTATTGCATCAGCCACGTTTTATGCGTGCAATTACATGTTCAAGAAATTAAAAGGGAGTACTTTTTATTTTTAAAAGAGCTCTTATGTATTTCCTCCGTTCGTCAATTTCACTACGGCTTTGCACATTTCTACAATTCTCAAACAATTAATGAAGCACTTGGTATAAAGAGTTTATTATGTCCATCTGCACTTATATGAAATGAAATGTTGCCCTTTGTCTGAATAAGTCCTAGGAAAATACTAGTTGACTAATTATGTTTTCCGATGAAAATCAAGATTCTCTTCTTAATAATATTAAACAGGGTTTCTTCTTAATTTTACAGGTTATCTGCTAAATTTATGTGAAAAGGTTTCCATATTTATTCTAGGAGTCATCTTCTAAATTTTATTTAATAGGTTTTCATCTTAGTTTTATAGGTTATCTCTTAAATTTTACTGAAAATGATTTCATCTAAAATCCACGGGTCATCTTCTTAATTATATTGAAAAGGTTTTCATATTAGTTTTACAGATTATCTACTTAGTTTTATTAAAATGAAATATCCAGTAATAATAAGACGGGCATCTTATTGGAGAGAAAGCATAGAGAAATCCGCTAAACTTTGTTCTAATTTATAGGGCATTTTAGGTGGTATTTTGGCTCTGTGTAACTGCACCGCACTACCTACTTTTGTTGCGGTTGCATTTTCTTCTGCTGCTGCTTCTTCTTCTCCTCTCTACTCTAGCTGCATTTATTGCTGCTGTTGCTGCCGCAGTAAAGTGGTAAAGTGTGAAAGTTGAAATTACTTTTTCTTGCTTGTGTTTTTTTTTAATTTTTCTTTGTTTTTTTGATTGAGTGTTTTGCACGTCGCTTTGTTGCTTTCTGTCTCTTCTTCTTCCGCTTGCTATTCTTCTTCCGCTTGCCATTCTTCTTCCGCGTACTCTTCTTCTTCCTACTCCAACACTTCCATTTCTAATACTGTTCTTCTTCTTCTAACCATTACTCACCTCATATACTTTTCCATTTGTGACATTTACTTATGTACCAAGTTTTTTGTTGTTGTTGTAGTCGTTTTGTAGAAAAATTGCGTCGATTAGTTTTCTTTCGCTGACATTAACTTCGATTAAAATATATTTTTGCTGTTAGTTGCTGTTGTTGTTTGTGTTGCTGTAGAGTGGGAATACCTACTTTGGAAGAGTTGATTTTCATGTTAAAGCAATTAATTAAACTGCGCATGAAGGCTGTGGGTTGGCGGATTATGTACATATGTATGTATAAAGAGTGTCTACTGAATGTCCATAAGTAAATTAAAATTCGTTATCGGGAAATGATATGAATATGTTCATATTTTCTTAAAACGAGTATGTCTAAAGAGAGCTACAACTCCTGCTGGGATGCCACCGCAGAGACCATCCTAATAGCCACCTGCTTGAACCAGAGCCGCCTACCCGGCACATCAGCAGACATTTTTTCGAGAGGTTGAAAGATACATTAAACAACCACTCGACCCAACAGTTTACAAGCAGGCCATAAAACAGATACATACAGACACCATCTCACCACATTCGTCATACAGAATATCTAAAGACCAACCTCCCCCCCATAGCCGAAGAAGAATTGGAGCTGCCGAGGGAAACCCGCGTCACCCTGGCGCAACTACGGTCAGAGTTTTGCAGTCGCCTGAACTCGTATAGGGCCAAAATTGACCCCGACATACCTAATACATGTCCGGCCTGTGGTGAAACGCCGCATGACACACAGCATCTCTTCACATGCCCACTCAAACCAACTCACTTAACTCCCCTGTCCGTATGGACTAACCTAAAAAACGCTGCCTCATTCCTGGGCCTCCCATTAAGTGAGCTTGACGACGATCTGTGAGCCTATCGTGCCAGCTAAGCAGGGCTTAGTACTGCTATAACAACAACAACAACAACAACAGATTAATGATGTCGTATCAGTTCAGTGACTTTAGTTTATGGTAGAAAGCACCCCAATCTAATCGCCGTAAGTTTAACTTATTGACGGATGTATCAAAAATTAACGAAGTCGTGGGTGTTACAGTAGTCTGCAATTATCTGGGAACACAAAGGCCTTTTGGACTTCCGGATTACTGCAACATGTTTCAGACTGCGGTTTATGCTGCAGTTGGAGTACAACTCTATCGAGTGGTAAACAACTTTATCGACAGGCTAGAGACGATTAAAGTGCCTCTAGAGCTGCCAAAACTGGAGAAACTCTGTGTAACTAGACGAGTATCCATCTGCTGGGTACCTTGGTGCAAACAAATTGAAGGAGGGAGAGCTACTGTGATAACCAAAGCCGGGGTGGTTATAAGACAAGTGAACGTGATACGTATGTAAAAGCGAATCAAAGCTTGAGACACTGACATCTTACAGCACTCTCAAAATTATGTTTCAATCCTAAAACACCAACACCACTGCCTACATATCGGTACTGCCCGGAGCGGACTAAAGACTGACAGTTGTCGAATAACCATGCCATTGCCTTACTCATAAAAACGATAACGAATAAAAAATAAGAATTGACGTATGACAGAATCTCTAAATTGGTTGAGGTAGATTTTTCTTTTTCAAAAAATCACTTTTTGGAATTATTGCACCAATTTTATAAATAAAAATTTGCTTTATTTGATAACTGAATTTTAGTTCTAGTTCTACTTAGCCTTTAAGAATTTTTAACTGTATTCATTGGCTAAATAAATAAATAAATAAATAAATAAATAAATGATCAACCTCCGCATTTGGCGCGGACCATGACTCAGAAGCTTCGGCTCTACATAACTAATTCTTGTCCTTAGAATAGGTTAAGTTACGTTGTACAATATCCTGTGATCCCTCATAAGGACCGGATATGGTCCTTAGTATTGCCAACAGCGCACTGGAGGCGTTGTATTTTTATTACTTTTTGGTTGCTTGCTTTTCCGACTGGGTAGGAATACGAGTATGATCTATTGTGGCTCGATTTTCCATCATCACTTGTCAAGTTTGGTTTGGAGACAAACCGGTTTCAGCTAAAATGCTCAATCTTCAGTGTCTTTCTTCGTTCGAACGAAGGGATGATGGAATATTATTTCACAATATATCGCGTTATATTAACCATTTAATGCAGATCTTCGCAAGTTTTAATATTTTGTGTATTTTCTGATCAGCAATACCTTTTAGGCGCAAGAAGTGTGCAGAACCGAGGCAACTGAGGCGGGATATGCTCAAAGCTGTACATTGACAGAGAAGGTGTTCCAGAGTGTCAACAGCATCCGGTTCGTTGCATGCTGTGCACGATTGACTCTGCACCAGTCCCATTTTGAACACATGAAATGGTGTGTGACAGTGCTCAGTGTTAGTATGCCGACCGCCAGTCCTTAATCTGCGCCAGCAAGTGTGAATAGGTTGTTTGTGGTGTTTGCGTTGTATGATCGAAGCATAATTTTGGAGATTTTGCAGGATGGTAGGTTATTTCACTTAGAATAGCCTTTGCGTATCAGTGTCTGATCTCTTTGAAATTTATGCTAATTTAGAGAGGGGAAATTGTGTCTACCTTCATCTGCGCTAGTAATGCTCCGACTTTTGCTAAAACTTCGCCCTCTCACTTGAAGTGATGTCACTTTGCACTGTGAACTTGTAAATGATTCATTGAATCAATACTAAGAGCTTAACTACTTAATACCGCAAAAGTTAACTAAATCAATTAAAATATACGACTTTAAATAATAGATACATTTCTCCTATCTCTCTACCCCTTTTACACATTTCAGTCTATTTGTAGCTTCTATGGAGCGTGACTTCGCCAAAAAATGAAAATAACAGATCACGTACGACAACCTTAAACAAATTAAATAAATCTTAGCCGCAGGTCACAAACAAACGCACACAAACACGTAGACATATATAAATTTAACTATATAAATAAATAGATATATATTGCCAATCAAACGCAGATACAAGCCACAGACTAACGACCCTTTAAGCTGCTACGAGCATGCAGAGATGGCACAATCAAGCAAACACACATGGCGCGCTGTAAGCAACTCAGGGCATACAAGTAGTAAATCTCAATATTGTCGCCCGAAATGTTGTTTGAAAAATAACTACGAAAGCAATGAAAATGAAAATGAAAAGAAAAGAAAAGAAAAAATTGCAAAAAGTAAATAAATTTTATTGCACTTTAGCCGCAGGCAGCCAACAGCAGCAGCAGCCAACACAGACAATTGCTATTTGGCTGCTGCTGAGTAGATTAATCTATTATCGATACGTGTGATCCTTATAAAAATTTATAACCCAAAAAAAATAACAAACAGCAGAGCAATCAAAACGAAAAAAAATAAGAGAAAAAGTTGTTGCAGTCAGCAAGGAAGCCACGTAGAATGGGCTGCAGCAAGCAAGTGGAGTGAAAGTTGCAAACAAATGGAGGTAGAGCCAAGTGTGACAGAGGCATTGAGGCGGTTAAGCGATTGGGAAAATAGAATAATATTGGTTGGAGCAGCTGCACTGCAATCGAGGCAAAGGCAAAATAACATACATACTTAAATAAATACACACCCATACACATACACATACACAAGAAAGCAAACGCACATGTGATATGAGTAGGTAAATTTAGCGCTATAAGAAGGACAGTTCTAGTAGTCGAAGAACGTAAAATAAAATGTCGTCGCACGAGCAAACGAATGAACGAACGAAAAATTTGCCAAATATTTGTGGCGACGCACGTACGAGGACGGGCGAAGCAGCGCCGCTAGCCAACCTAAACAACCAGCCAAATCAAACCAAAAAACCAGCCAAACCAAACCAAAGAAGCAACCAAAGCGGATATCTACTGTACAGCAGAGAATAAAAATAACTGAAAAATACTTATATACACAAAGAGTTATTTCTTGAGAGTTTTTTCGTACTTTTTTTTAGTATTATTTCCACTGCAAAACAAAAAAATGTTCTGCAATAGCCAGCAGCACTGGGAGCAACTGGGAGTGGTCGTCGAAAATTACGCTTAAGTAGTTGAAAATCGTTTTCAATATTATTAGTATACTTTTGGGCGCAAGCAATGGATTTGATATTGATACAAAATAAGAAGAGAAAAAAGGATACAAACAGAAGATTTCACTTACAAAACTATCAAAAAAGCATATTGTGAACAAGTAAAAAGGAGTAGCATAGAATGAGGGTTACGTACGTGGCAGACAAAATACATTTATCTCTTTTGGGCATTGGCGCAATGAATGGATGGTCAGCAGCGGCGGCTCCGTGGCTGAAAGTGAATAACTATGGCTAGAGCAAGGGTGGCCAAGCAATTTGGCTTAAGGAGTCCTACGATAAATCGTTCTCGGAATGGCAAAAATTTATTCGAATAAAAATTCTTTTACTGTTGGGAGGCAAAGTCATGTTGATCGGAGCCAGATCGAGTCAATGTGATTTTTCTGTGAGCCACAGAATGTCAATAGAGTGAATGGCAGAGCCATTAAATTCCCATTAATATTAGTGATGATTATCTTTTGTTTTTGGATTTTTTAATTTTAATGACTATTCTAATTGTCGTACATTAATCTGACAACTATTAATCAGTTAAACTAAAAATCTTAAAAAAAAATATTATGATTTCCTAATTGTCATTAAAAAATTAATCAGATTTAATCATATAATCAAAAATAATCAAACACTTTTTTAAATTGTATAATTATTTATAATAATTAGTAAGGAATTAAATGAAAATTTTTAAAAAATATTGATGATTAAAATAAATTAAAAAATAATCAGAAATAACCATGTAACCAAATCGAATCAAATAATTTTTTTAATTGTATGATTATTTTTATAATTAATAGAATGACAGTAGATAATAATCATTAGTCATTAACGGACATTAAAAAAATAATAAAAAATAATCATATATGTAAGTAACTAATCAAAATTAATAAAAAAAAGTTTTTTAATTGTATAAAGGTTTTTAATTTTTTTAAATGGTTTAATTGATTTTAACTCTTTAATTGATTTTAATTGTTTGATTGATTTTAATTGTTTGATTGATTTTAATTGTTTAATTGATTTTAAATATTTAATTGATTTTAATTGTTTGATTGATTTTAATTGATTTTAAATGTTTGATTTTAAATGTTTGATTTTAATTGCTTGATTATTTTCAATTATTTATGTGATTATTTCTATTTATATGATTTTTCTCAACTGTAAGCCGTATGAGTAACATTTTTCAGGCAAATATAGAATAAAAAATAAAAATAATTAATCGATTAATGAATTAATCTTGCAATTAAAAATCAACTTATTGTAATAATAATTAAATAAAAAAAAAATCAAAAAAATAAGCGAAAAAAACTAAATAGTCATGCAATTAAAATTCACTAATAGATTAATTAATGTATTTCTTTAATCATTGTTACAAAAACAAAACCTTAAAATTTTTAATCATTAAATAATAAGTCTTAGTCAAAGTGATAACTCTGTGGGCCATAGAGAGCCAATAGAGTCATTGATTAGCCACCCTGGGTCTAAAGCATCAGAATACAGTGTGAGCATAGAAAATAAGAGTTTGTTTCGGTATGATTGTTAAAAAAAATTGAAAATCGTAGCTCATTGCCCATTACCCTCATGACACGTCCAAGAGACCGCAGCTGCATTTCGCCATTCACCATTTGTCAATTGTTGCTGCTGCTGCTATGACTATTGCTATTTACTTACTTAGTTATTTTTCTCTACTTATTTTTTTGGCTATTGCCAAAAATTCGCAAGTCGTAAAGTATTTGTTGACTATCTATCGAGGAAAAGAGGGTCATAAAGAGAAAGGAAGGAAGAGCTAGAGTTGTGTTTGGTTATTGAAAAAATATAGCAAATCATTTGTTGCGCGTTGCCACAACACAAGCAACACTAAAACGTAAGGCTGTAGCTATATTTATTGTACATATGTAGATATTTTAGAGTTTCTCATTTGCCATAGAAAATTGGAATACTTAAATAAAGTGCAATCGAGGCTTTTGCCTTTCAGCTGTCCTTGTGTATTGTCGGTATTTCTCATTTTATTTTTTCTTGCTTATTTCAACTACAAACCAAGCGACATATGTAAGTAAGCGGATTTCAATTGACAGCCAGCTTAACGTTTAGCTGGTGCGGTTCAACGCCTTTTTGAACAATAAAAATAGAAGAGTTTTTTTCTTTGTAATTTAGTATAAGATTGATAACGATGCCGTAGGGATAGTACCTAGTGTACTACGCTTCTTGCGTTAATCAAGTCTGTTTGCAAAAATTTGCGATCATGCTAGTATTTTTCAGATTTTTACTATTAAAAGGCGGCAATACTTCGTTATTTTCGTATGTTTATCACACTGTTTACTGCGCAGCAGCATAAAGATATGACAACTAGTACTACGGCAATTTTAGCCTAATTTTAGGCGTCGATTATTATTTCTGTATGTCGCAGAAAGGGGGAATGTTCTGCATAGCGCTCAATAAAGCTTAACTGAGTCAAAAAAAAACAATACAATTAAAAGCTAAATAATTTGCCTAACCTAAATTAAATTGTGGACAAAAAAAGTAGAAAATGCAAATTAAAACAACAATATTTGATTGCACAAAGCATAACATAATTACAGGCGCTTATACTTGTATGTCTACAGGGAATTGTTTTTTCCAGGTTTTTCTACTTTAAATGACAAAAGGTGATTTGAGTGGGGAAAAAAAATAAAATTAAGTAAATATTAAGAAAGAGATAAGAATTTTTGCTCGCCTTCCATTCTGACTTCTTATTTTTTTACTGCAGTAAAGTTAAATTGATTTAAGTAATTGAGGTAATTATGTCATCTTAAGTTTACTGCAGTTTTTAAAATATAAAAAAATTATAATTTACAACCCGTTGTACATTTATAAACTCGTGAGCATTTACAAATTGCTGCTGCCTGAACGCACTTACATATAAATAATATTTTTTAAATATCACTAAAGTATAAATTAATGCATGTATTGACTCGCTGCAAGCGAACTGCATATGTCCTCTGTATGACACGAGTAGTCAAGATTTCGTTGATAAAGTCATTCATTATTTTCAATTTTGTTTATTAATAAATTTGCATGCCTTTAAGCGTTTACTTTTCAGATGTGCATGAGTAAAGTTTATTTTTTTTTTTTTCATTTTATTTTAATTTTTTTTCATTTGTGCGCGCCATCAATTTATGTTGGGCAACCCTTTGGCGTGACCACAGACGAAATTGACTTGGCTTTGACTACTTTGCACCTTTGCATTTTCACATGCGCTGCTTTTCTTATTTTTTTTTTTATTTATTTTTTTTTCATTTCTTAGCCTGTCCTTTCATTTCCTTTGCCTGTGGCAAGCTTATTGATCAGCGACAAATTGAAAATTATGCGCAGATTTCAATCGGCATCGGAAAGCCGCTTTCTCGCACTCAATTCAATTTGTTTTACTGAGAAATTAAAAAGCGCATTTTTTAATTGATTGAATATTTGCTCAAACAAAAGTGGAAAGTTATTATACTCAGCTGTACTAGTACACAGAGTATTATAGTTTTGATTTCCTAACGGTGGATTGTAACAGAATGAAATAATCGAAATAGATATAGACTTATATATATCAAAATGATCAGGGTGAAAAGAGAAATAGATTGAGCCATGTCCGTCCGTCTGTCCGTCTGTGAGCACGATAACTCGCGCAAAAATTGATATATTTTGATGAAATTTGAAATGTAAGTTGGTATCAAGACAGGAACGGATGGTATTGAAAATGGGCGAAATCGGACCATGACCACGCCCACCTCCCCTATATAGTAAAAATCGGAAATTTTGTATCTCAGTCACTAATAGAGCTAGAGTGATAAAATTTCACACACGTATTGAGCTCAGGCCCTTATGAAGAAATATGGTGAAATTTTGGAAAATGGGCGGTGCCACGCCCACTTATTAAGGGGCAAACATTGAAAGTTTTATGAGTCATAACTCAGAAACCATTGAAGATATATCGATGAAATTTGGTAGGCGTGATATACTTATTTAGGCAAATGTTTTGACGAAAAATTGCCAAAATCGGTTGACGACCACGCCCACTTTTATATATGGGTATTATAAAGTGGCCTAATAAAAACATTTTAAGCGATATCTTTGTCAAATATAAAGATAATTCATTGAAATTTTATGGAAGGTGTCCAACTATGGACATAAAACAAAAAATACAAAAATGTTGGAAAATGGGCGTGGCACCGCCTCCTTTTAGAAGCAGGAATATACGAGATTTCTGAGCCCATAACTCGACAAATAATCGATATATTATGACGAAACTTGGTCTATACACTTTCACTACTTGTAGTAATACATGTTCAAAATTTTACCAAAATCGGTTGACGACCGCGCCCACTTTTATATATGTGTATCATAAAGTGGACTAATAAAAACATTTTAAGCGATATCTTTGTCAAATATAAAAATAATTCATTGAAATTTTGTGGCATGAGTTCTACAATAGATCGGAAACAAAAAATAGAAAAATTTCGGAAAATGGGCGTGGCACCGCCTCTTTTCAGACAAAGGAATCAACGAGATTTCGGAGCCCATAACTCGACAAATAATTGAGATATTATGACGAAACTTGGTTTATACACTTTTATAACTTGTGTTAATAGACACGCAAAAATTTATTGAAATCGGTTTATGACCACGCCTACTTTTTAACAAAGATATTTCTGGAACACCCTTTGGGAATTTGTAACGTGGCATCTTTGTAACTAGAAGTCATAAAGGAATGAAATTTTGTACAAAGAATAATATTCATATGCTTAGTTGGATGGCTGATAGAAATTTTGAAAATGGGCGTGGCTGCGCCCACTTTATGCGGCATTCGATTCATATAAAATACACCGTGTTTCCATCAAACGCAAACAAACAATGAAAGCATACAGCTGAGTATCTAATGTTCGATTCCACTCGAACTTCGGCTTCCTTACTTGTTTTTTTTTTATTTTTGTTGCGAAGCAGAACGAAAAACTACACTGAAAGATGTCACATCAGCGTAATCGCTTTGGAAACAACAAGGAAGGCCGAGTCGCTCTCCAGCAGATCTCCCCAACGCAGTGGTGGAGGTTTTTCGCTTTTCGTCTGCTTTTAGCGTGTTTTAACTCTCCGTCAGACACTTATTTCGATTGTCACATTCGGTACACTTGGGTCTGGCTGGACCCACATACAAATTGTATGAAAATGAAAGTGTGTGTGCTTGTGATGTTGAAGAACTTCCAAAGTATCCAATCGATTTTTATGAAATTTTCACAGTGGGTTCATGTGGTCACTCCGCATAAGATGTGGTTTGAAAAAGTTGTCGGTTCTCGGAATTTTGGCCCAAATGTGGACCCGAATGGCCCCGGAATGTACTTGGGCAATATTGGTATCAAATGAAAGGTGCTAATCAGGGCTTGAATAGAGTGTTATTTTTAATGAGATATCTAAGCTGGGTCAAATCGTCTATTCGCTGACCTGGGAATGTGTGTAAGCGATAGTAATAGAGATAGGAATAGTCACATATGTATATAGAGGGAGTCATGTTTGTCGCAGCGAAATGGCCTCGGAATGTTGTGTGAATTTACGCGTAAATATAGGAATTTTGTACGGAATTTCTGTATGTTAGCTTATTTATATTATTACATTAAAATTTTTATTAAGTTTCTTTTCAATTTCCTCAGCAGCCCCCTCACGTCCCAAATCATTAGCTAATGCAGCTGCTAGCCGTTCATAAAATTCACTATCAAAGTTCCTTCTATGTGGTCTAAAATTGCACATAAAATCAATTTCATCACTCAAAATTTTCTTGGTAAAAATAGTAAAAATAAAAAATAACGCGTATTTTATGAATTATATTTGCACTTAAATTTATCAAATAACCAAAAAATCAGAACTGAAAAATATAATCTAAAAGGCAAATAACTATTGCCCCGATAATTCATAAATTTCAAAGAAAAATATGCAAACGATTGCACGCCCTTAATATAAGGTAAAGGAATACTAGCGTATAACCGTCCCGCTTCGCTGCGCTAAACCTGCCTTCCTCTGTCTACATACAGGTACATATGATTAGTATCGATACCAACAATATTGCCCAAGTGCATTCCGGGGCCATTCGGGTCCACATTTGGGCCGAAATTCCGGGAAGTGTCCAATTTTTAAAACCACATCTTATGCGAAGAGACCACATGAACCCACTGTGAAAATTTCATAAAAATCTATTGGATACTTTGGAAGTTCTTAAGCAAAACATGTACACCCACTTTTATTTTCATACAATTTGTATGTGGGTCCAGTGTACCGAATGTGATGTGTTAGTCAACATATCGGTATAACTAGCTTAGTATATGAGATATCAACGTACTTTTTTTACAGGTTTGTAGAAAATTAAATTTTAGTGAGCTACCTGAAATTTCAAGCATCTAGCTCAATTTATAGTACTCTTTTTCGTAGTTTGAAAATGAAAAAGGTCTGGCTGGAACCAAGTGTCAGACGGAGGGTTAAAAGAAATACTTTTTTCTCCATACATTCTCTGCAGCTCGAGTTAAATTAATTTCAGGTACCATATCAAAGGGCTTGAGCGGAAAATTAGTAATTTATTAAAATTGAAAGGGCTTTGCTTGAAAATTAGTAATTTATTATAATTTTTGGAAAAAGTGTTGCCATCTTTTCAAAAATTCAGTTTTACGCTATAGTTTGTTTGATTTTTAAATTTGAGATGTCATATGAAAGAAAACTAGAAAGAGAAAGAGGACTGCGACAAATGGCCTTTTGGAGGTTGCTTTAAGCTTAACATATTCTAGAAAATAATTCGGCATACAAATTCACTATGCGGCTCCTCGCACAAAATCTTTGTATAAATATCTACCTACTCTGAAAAAAATACCCGTAGTTAAACCAACAAATTTCGGCTGTTGAATCTCCGTCTTTGATTCAATAGCAAAAGTATTTGTTTTTACAGCAAAGTTTTTGATCCAACAATTTATTCAAAATCGGGCGTTGTTGTTTCAAAAACTTGTTTGCTTTTAAAAATATTTTTGTGAGAAAATATTTTTTTGTGAGAAAACCAACAAAATGATGAAGAGAAGATGAAGAGAAAATTCCAAACAAATGTTTATTTTTGCCAACAATTTTCTCCCCGTTGCACAGTGGGGGCACCTCAATACAAAGGCGGCCAAAAATAGTAATAATTGAGCTAGAAACTTTAAACTTGGAACTTAAGCTTTCTTGATTGAAGATAGTAAACTGTGAAAATTTGAACAAAATCGGCCCACAAATACACCCCCCTCCCATATAACGGTATTTTTGAAATTTCAATATTTTGTTAACTATTATAGCTAAAATGCTCAATTTTAATAAGAGCACACATTTTTTAAATATAAATAATATACAGTAATCATTTTGGAAAAAGCGCAAAGTATTCCATGGTTTTCAAATTAAAAATATATGCACTTTTGAGCATTTTATAAGCATTCATCATAAAATTTTCCTTCAAAAAAATCACATTTAAAAAAATTTTTATACCACAAATGAAACTATACTTTTCTAAAGGATTTCAGTGTGCTGAATCTGAATCTGAAGTCAGAATTTTCAAATTGGTTCTAGTTTTTGAGATATTCATG
This sequence comes from Urophora cardui, assembly GCA_960531455.1. Lineage (NCBI taxonomy): Eukaryota > Metazoa > Arthropoda > Insecta > Diptera > Tephritidae > Urophora > Urophora cardui. Next base: position 132,788,497 of record OY482673.1, on the reverse strand, counting down.
TCCAATTAGGCAAAAAAACACGTTTTTGACTATATTCCCTGCTTAATATCTTGTATGTAATATTTTTTTATTCAAAATCAAATACACCGTTAGAAAGCATAAACCATCCCCCTGAATATGGCGTTTAAATTTTTCAGATATCTTTATTAGAATTGGAGAAATTGTTGTTTAAGTTTCATTAACTTGGCAAATTTTCCCCATACAAAATTATTAATACTTTTTGAAGCATACTTTTGGGGATTTTGTATGGGAAAAATGTATGAAAACTTAGAAAAACTCACTCCATAAAAAAGTTCATAAAACAAAAAATCGCAAACGAATTTTTAAGATTTCTTCACCTGTTTATAAAGCACGTTCACTAGCACCAAATATTAAAAATTTGGAGAGGTCATATTTTGTATTTTTTTTTTATTTCATGTTGAAATTTTCCAATTTTTACACAATTTTTTTTTCTGTTCGAAAAGAAAAAGGCTGCAAAAAATAATGATAACGCTGATAAAAAAAATTCTTTCATAATTTGAAAGTGTGAACCATTGCCTACAACACGGTGAACAAACTATTCGATTAGTCGCCTAAGAATAAGATTTTTCATAATGTCAAAAGTAGCCTAATTATTGCGTTTTGAAAAAGGCACTTTTAGTCAAATGGGAAAAAGATTATTTAAGCGAAAAGCGCAGGTGGATTTCAAGAATTAAAATGCAGTTTGATTAAAAATATATCATTTCAAAACATATGAAAAAATTGGGGAGGTCATATTTTTTATTTTTTTTATTTTTTTGTTTAAAGTTGAGCAACATTTTTTTTTACGACTTTTTTTGTCAATATTTGAAAGTTCATATAAATCTAAGAGTTACCGCTGGTTACAAAAGGCTTATTGTTTCTAAAAGGCCAAATCAATATATATGTAATGATGTATCACTCGATTACATACGTTAATAATTGAATGAGTTACAGCATTTTGTATAAGGTGTAATTGTTGAGAAATAAAAGGACCTATTTTTTGCTCAGTTTTTAACACCCTGTACGGCTAAACAAAACGAGACTCAAAAAATTTTATATAAGCTTTTTTTTTACAAATTGTTATATCTGTCAATCACTTTCAAAAAAATTTGATTTGCTAATACTTTAATTTCGATTTTATTTTTGGCCGCTATCACCCAGTGTGCGTTGTTTATTTAAAGGCAAAAGTATTTGATCCAACAGTTTCCGTTGTTAACAAAACTAATGAGAACAATTTTTTTAAATTTTGTTTTACAATGATTCATATAATTTATAGATGCTTTTTCGGGAAAGAGGAAGTATAAAAGGGGGTTTTAAATTCAATATGATGTTGAATTTTCCACTATGTGATGATTGGATATAATTTCAGGTTGATATCATTGCGAAAGTCTTTAGATTTACAACGTTTTTTTAGAGTAGGTCCACTGAAAATAAAAATAACCAGTAGATAACTATCTTGGTATATGTTTCATTTTATATTTTACTAATAAGATTCTATGGGCTTACAGCCGATTCATATTCTGCCAATTTTAAGGGGAAGTCAAATCTAAAATGGCAATCAAAAAAATTGTCAAATGTGGCATAATGAGGTCTTCCACCCTCAAATTGTCTCGCAGTGTAATCGAAAGCCACAGCATCACGTGACAGGGTTTACTAGTTTTACTTATTTTATTTCGAGATCACAACATTTTTATTTGCAACGTCATTTGCATCACTTCATCATCACATCGTGTTTATTACTCCTTCACATTTGTACATATGTATTTTTTTCTGCGATTTGCGCTTTTTGTCGTTGTTAGCATCTTATTCATACACTTCCTACATTCATTTATTTGCCGTCGCAATATCATCAAATTTTTCTGCTACCATATTTTGCATATTTTCGCTTTTATTTCCGTCGCTTTGCGTTTTTATGAAAATTGCTTTTGTTAGCAATAAAACATGTGATCAAGTTTTTTGGTGTTTTCGAAAAAAAAGAACCAGTGAAAGTGCAAACAAGGCACATAAAAGCGTAGATGCAAAATGAAATTCAACATCAATTGTTTTTTTTTATCAGCATGTACTCCAAGGTCAGACAATGCCAAGCAAACTGCAAGTGTAGTATGAGTGTTCAATTTTACAAATCAAGTCTCAGCTGCTTTGTCTGTTGCTAAATATATTTGATCACATATTTTTCTACGTTTTTATTTACATATTTTTTAGTGTCAGCTTTTGTTTTATTTTTTTTCTGTTTATTCATTCTTTTACCACTTTATACTCGTTCTAGTTGTTTGTCTTGCTTTCTAACATATGCTAACTGTCTTTTGGGGTTTCACTAGCTAAAACTCACTGTCGATTTTCCATTGACTTCTTCGTTTCGTTGGCGCAGCAAGTATTTGTTTTCTTTCATTTTCTTTATCAACTTGCTGCATTTTTCGCTTGTTTAGTATGTTTTAGTGCAGTTTTGTTTTGTGAGTCACTGTGTTCGCTTGGTTTTTTTTTCTATCAATACCATTAGTTTGGCATTTGTTGCTCCTGTCTCTTGCTCTACAAAGTAAGTACACAACGGCATTTACTTTTCCTTTTTGCTGTACTTTATTTCAATTTACTGCTTAGTTTGTTCTTTTCCACCTTTTTGTGTTTTCTCTATTTTTATTTTACCTCCTTCTATTTACTTTTTTCGTTTCATTTTGTTCGTTTTGCCTTTGGGCGTTACACAAAATTGCCGGAATCGCGGTACACTGCATCATTTTTCAAACATTTTCGTGTATGCGAAAAAGAGGAAACCAATGGAGTTGACAAATTGAGCGCAGATAGGAGATGAGTCGAATTGGTCGGCAGTCAAAATTAAAAAAAAATTTAGAAAAATTTATTTTTTCAATTTTTTCATCCTACATTATAACTCTGACAATTGTTATGGCCGAGCTTCTCTCTCAATTCGAGGTGTGCTCCTTAGCTCTTGTTTTCCCTACTAATTGGGTGAACCTACAGTTTTAAGCCGGCTCCGAACGGCGAATGCATATTTTGTGAAAAGCTTTTTCATGGCAGAAATACACTCGGAGGGTATGCCGCCCACTACCGAGAGGTGACCGCTATTTCTAAAAATCCAAGAACTGGGTTTCAATTAATTAGGGAAAAACTTTTTGGTGTATGTCCGTCTGGGGTTTGAACCCGAGATCTCTGCCATAGAAGGCGAGCAATCTACCCACTGCTCCGCAGCGGCCACATACATAGTTAGCAAGCATATTTTTGTTAGTATTTTCTACAAACGAAACGTAGCTTTGGCGCAAAATGTTGCGCGACTTCTCTCATAATAAAATCAATGTCGGTCATAATGAAATCAATGTCGGTTGTTTCAGCGCGCAGCAAAGGCAGCAGCAACAGTTTTTCTGTGTTCTCTCCTCCCCTGCTCTGCAACATTTTCGCTACAGCACCAATTACTGTCGTGTTCTGCACATTTTTATTTACGAAATATTTATATTTTTTTTCTTTTTTTTATTCATTCAGATGCATTTTTGGCTTGTGAGTGCATTTTATTAAATTTCCAATGTACCGCCCATATTTGGTTCTGTGCAAAAATGATTTACTTGTTGAATTGAATTATTTGTGGAAGGTTTTCAAAATGATTTAATTTTTATGTTTTATTTTTCTCTTTTACGCCGAGAAATACCGAAATACGATTTAAGTATTGATATTAATTGAAATATGAAATAACTTGGCAGTGTTGGCAGTGATGGCAGTGATGGCAGTGATGGCAGTGTTTTGCAGCCACAGCAAAGCAAAAGCAAACCGCAATATTACAACGAAAAATATGTTCATTGGGTATATTTATATCTATACATACATATCTATATCTTTTTTACTATACATATATATATATATATATATATATGGATTTATATAAGTATGGATTATATAAGTGTTATTATTACCTGCCAATATTTGATTTCATTATAATGCTTTCTCATATTTTATATTAAAATATTAATTTTGCAGCAAGCCAATGTGCGTGCGTGTGTTATTTGCATTTATTTTATCTCTGTGTGTGCGCATTTATTTGCACATATGCAATTATTATTTGCTTTGCGAAGATGCGGCAAATAACCAGCAGCAACAAAGATATCAACAAACGTGCATAAATACATACCTACGGTGTATCGTGTTACACGCAGTAAGCCTGCTTGACAGTTACTATGCAAATAAAATCAAATATTGGCATTGACAGTTGCAGTTGCGCATTTCGTTTGAATTTCGCACCAACACAGACATATAGACATATCATTTCATTTGTATTGATGCAAGCCAGAGGTTGCCAAAGTGTGCTGTTGGTTATGGAGATGCCTGAAAAGGCTTTATTCGAAAATGCGACAGCGTTAAAAGGTCATGCTAAGGTATGTTAATGCGGAACTTAGGATAACCTTAATCAATGTACTAAATTTTGTTACGGTATTTTGTACCTAAGATGAGGTACACTGTACCGAAGTAAGGTATAATACAACGAAATAAGGTATTATGTACCCCAATAAGGTACAGTGTACCGAAATAAGGTATAATTTACCGAAAATACTGGGTCATAAGCGCTACTGCAGTATAAAACGAGGTATATGCATATGATTTTAATAAAATTAGGTACAATATTATGCCGAGGTATGTATGCAGTATAAAAACGAGGTATATGCTAGGGCTTACGATTCGATCTCGAGCAGGATCGAGAAAACCGAGACTCGGGTTCTCGATTAAATCTCGTTTCTCGGATTTCTCGATAACATATTGTGTCAAAAAACATGAATATCAAAAATTTATCGCATGTCATTGGGAAGAAAAAATTTTATTTTATGAAATTGTAATTGTATTTCTCTGGGAATTTTGTGCATTGATTTGTGAAATACACCTGGGAATGGCGCAAATGGCATATATTCATACACATGTAAGTACATACAAGAAGAACAATCTACGAAACAGCATAGTATGCTTATACCGCTTATTTCAGCGATATAGTTGAATGTCGAGAAGCTCGCGAGCCTTTCGAGATTTTCGAGATTCGAGAATCTCGCGAGAACCCGAGTCTCGCGAGAAATCTCGTCTCGCTCGAACTCGAGAAATCGTAAGCTCTAGTATATGAATATGATTTTAATAAAACTAGGTACAATATTATGCCTAGGTAAGGTATTATGTACCGATATTACTGTAATACATAGTATATCTATATTCGAACGAAATTGAAGATTTTAACAAGCTTTTATAAAATTAGGTATGACTATTGTATTGAAATACTGTATTATTTTTAACGAAAAAGGGTATTATCTTTACCAAAATATGGTATGATTTATGTAGTATAGGATATATCTAACACATTTGACCAAATAACTTTGGCCTATTATTTTTTACAGAAACCGAAATATGGAAAAGAAAGCACCGAAATTACTGTAATAACTTATATCGATATTGGAACGAAAAATTATAAAATTAGATTAGGAACGAAATATGGTATTATTTGTACCGAAAAAATTTATTAGTTAGTAATAGAAGAGATATAATGCTTTTACCGAAATATGTAACTGTGGAGAAGGTAACTTTTATAGAGAGTGGTTTGCTTTTTTTTTTTTTATCGAAATGAGGTAAATTTTACCGAAATTATTATAGTAATCTCGAACTATAGTACCGACGCTCAAACGAAAATGACACTTGAATGAGATGAAAATATTTATATGGTTTTATAAAATTAGGTACGCCTCTTGTACCGAAATACTGTATTACATTTACCGAAATTAAGTATGACATAGTAAGATGTGGGATATAATGCTTTCCTCGCAATTCATATGTCATAGTTTTTTGTAGAAACTTGGCATGTTTGGTATTTTTTGTACCATAATAAGGTAAACTGTACCGAAATTACTATAGTACATATTACATCGATATTCTAACGAAAAGTTTTAATACTAGCTACGCCTATCTATTGTACCGAAGTGAGGTATTTTTTTTACCGAAGTAAGGTATTATTATTATTACCGAAATATCGTATGGTTTTACCGAAAAAAGGTATGATTTTTACCGAAATAAAGTGCTATTTACTGAAATGGGGTATAAAATGATTTTAACGAAATAACTTTGGCGTTTTTTTGGGTCGAATTTTGTTTGCTGGGGTTTTTTGCACCCAAATAATGTAAATTTTACCAAAATTACTGTAGTAAGTTTTATATAGTTACTAGCAAATACCCGTCCCGCTTCGCAGCGACAAACAAAAGCTTTTATGTTATAATGGGTCTCTCCCTTTACCTTTACCTTTACCTTTACCTTTACCTTTACCTTTACCTTTACCTTTACCTTTACCTTTACCTTTACCTTTACCTTTACCTTTACCTTTACCTTTACCTTTACCTTTACCTTTACCTTTACCTTTACCTTTACCTTTACATTTACCTTTACCTTTACCTTTACCTTTACCTTTACCTTTACCTTTACCTTTACCTTTACCTTTACCTTTACCTTTACCTTTACCTTTACCTTTACCTTTACCTTTGCCTTTACCTTTACCTTTACCTTTACCTTTACCTTTACCTTTACCTTTACCTTTACCTTTACCTTTACCTTTACCTTTACCTTTACCTTTACCTTTATCGGGACCACCCATCACCATCCGAGCTCACTACTTGAACCATTTCTGGGAAACCGACTCAAAAAATAACAATGAAAATGTCTGTATGTTGAAGCCCTGCTCGACACCTTTCATTTGATACCAATATCGCCTAGAAGCATTCGAGGGTCATCCGGGTCCACGTTTTGACCCATATTTGGGGACCCGGCCTAGGCATCCTTTCGTTTGATACCCATATTGCTCAAATACTTGCTGGGTCACTCTGGGTCCACATTTGGGCCTATATTCCGGGAAGTTCCCACTTTTTCGAAATTCTATATACCCTATTATGTACGCTAGTACCACCTGAATCTACTGTGAAAATTTCAAAAAGATCGGTTGATTACTTTGGGAGTCCATAAAGGACACACACACACACACACACACACATTCATTTTATATAATAGATTTGAGTGAAAAATCAGAAATTTTAGTACGCCTATTGTACCGAATTTTTACCAAAATACGGTAATATTTTTACCGAACTACGATATAACTTTTACCGAAATAAAGTATGGAATAGAAAAATAGGTGATAAAAAGATTTAAAAAAAGACTGTTCTTTTTTCTTTTTTGATAGATTTTTTTATTAAATTTAGGTATGCTTATTGTACCGCAATAAGAATTTTCTTAACGTAATAAACTAGGCCGAAATGAGTGTACCTACATATTGGGAAATCCATTTGGTGATCGCTGCATACACAAATTCGTTGCATAAATATTACTTTACATTTCTCCCAAGCTCTTATTCATTCTCACCTTCACCTGCTGCATGTGCAGTTGCTTTTAACTTCGATTTCCAATTTGATTTGTTATTTACACAGAAATATTGCCAACAAACGTATTTATTACATTTTACCCTTTCGCCATTTTCCCCCTTTCGTATTTTGTCTCAATTTTGTATTTACATTTGCAAGTGAGCGGAATTTTTAATTTATTTTAAAACGTTATGTGAGTGTGTTTGTGACTGCAAAAAAGCACGTAGGCATATTTGTGCATTTATATGAGTTTTTTTCTTTGCCATATATTGCTTTTTTATTATTTATTATTTTATTATTTGCCATGTTTTATTACTTTTTAATAACATGTAACAGCTCTCAAGGTAAATAAGAGCGTTGTTGCAATTTGCTTTAGCAAGCGACGTTATTGCATTTCCATTTTTGGTTAGCTTCAAAATAGATTTTGTTTTTTTTTTTTCAAAGCTCATTCATTGTTTTTTTTTTTGTTGTTTTTGTTTTTCACTCTTGGTCTCTTTTCTTGTTTTTTTTTGCATTTGAAACATGGAAAATTAATTTCGTTTGAAACATTGTTTACAGCTGAGAAATACAAATAAAATCTAAATCGTGCAAACACACACAATGAGTCAAAAGCTTAGCAATAACAACTACCACAATAACCAAAACGCATTTGCCGTTTGTTTCAAGCATATTTTTTGTTTTTGTTTTTGTTGCATTCATGTTTGTGTGCATGTGGACAATGCAAATAGCCGACGGCCGCTCATAAAATGCGCAAACATGTCAATGCAGTTTTGTAATATTTGTATTTTGTATTTGTATTTGTATTTATTTATTGAACATGAATTGGTTGTTGGCGATCGGAAATGGCATGGCGGAGGGGAATGAGTTTTAATGCCAATCATTTTCCTCTATGTATTTTTATTTGTATGTGTTGACATGCTATTTGTACTTTAAATCTAAAACTCAAAGCAGGCAATGCCGTCGGTCATACTAGAAATGCTCTTGAATGGTGTAATATACTAAAATATAGTCCAAGTACCTTATTTCGGTACAAAAATCCCTATTTGGGTACAAAAGTATACTATTTCGGTACAATAAGCATATGTCTGAATTTACTTAAAGGCGTATATCACTCGTTTGTTACAGCATACCGAACATTTAGCAAAAATTTCGTTATATTTTACCTTACCTTTCAGCAGAGTATACCTTACTTCGGTACAAGTTACCTTATATCGGATCAATGTACCTTATTTAGGTACAGTAGTTATGCACTATTTCGTTAGTAGTCGTACCGTATTTTAATTGCATTGTAATCATAGCAAGCTTCTGTACAAAAAATGCGTCAAATTAATTTGCGTAACAGCATTACCTCCCTCACTTCACTAAAGCATGCATACCTTATTTCGTTAGCCATAATACCGTATTTAACTAAATAGCCATATCTAATTTTATAAAAAGCTGTTTAAAATGTTCAAGTGCATACAATTATCGATTTAATTTGTGTTAAAGTAATTTCGGTAATCAAAAGCTTATTTCGATACAAAACGTGTACCTAATTTTAATGAAAACTGGTATATTTCGCGTGTTGTAGCAGTTTACCCCTGGTAATTTCGGTACAGAACACCTTATTTCGGTACAGTGTACCTTATTTGTATAAATTTTGCCATTTTCGGTACGTTTTACCTTATATCGGTAAAGTTTACCCTCTTCGACAACGAACGGCATGCATAGTCCTATTAGAGTGCTTTTTTCAGTTCACGAGAATCCTTGCAATCAATTATCTCAAGCAAATATGTGCCACAGTGATTGTGGTACAGCATAACTTATTTAGGTCTAATAACTATTTCGATACAGAAATACTCATTTCGGTAAACAAAAATTACCTTTTACGGTACAATTATATATTTCGATAGAACATACCTATTTCATTAAAAGCCACCTAGTTTGGTAAAAAAAAGCCATTTTCCTTAAAATTCACCTAAGTCGGTAGAAAATACCTATTTCAGTCCAAGTCACCTATTTCGGTAAAAACACCTATTACGTTACATATTAACTATTGGTGTGATTTCTCATTTACTTTCATGTATCAATCAAATTGTATTTCGGTGAAATAAAAAAAAAATACATATTTCGGTACAAAATACCAATTTCAGTATATCACCTAATTCGGAAGAAAATACTTTTTTCCTTAAAAGTCACCTAATTCCGTACGAAATCCCTATTTCTGTAAAAAGCACCTAATTCCGCACGGAATACATACGTATTTCGGTAAAAGTCACCTAATTCGGTAGAAATATCTGTTTCAATAAAAACCACCTATGTCGGCAGGAAATACATATATCGGTACATATTATCTATTTAGATGAAAAAAAAAAAATACTTATTTAGGTACAAAATACCTATTTAAGTAGGGGTTACCTAATTCGGTAGAAAATACCATTTTTCTTTAAATTACATAATTCGGTACAAAATACCTATTTCAGGCGAAGCCACCTAATTCGGTAGTAAATACCTTTTTCGGTAATATATGCGAATTTACTTTATTTCAAATACTATTTGGTTGCTTGTTTTTCCGACAGGGTAGGAATTTGATTTATTGTGGAATGATTTTCCGTCATCCCTTGTCAAGTTTGGTTTGGAGACAAACCGGTTTTCGGCTGATATGCGCCATCTTCAGTGTCTTTTTTCGTTCGAACTGAAGATGGCACATATCAACCGAAACCGGTTTGTCTCCAAACCAAACTTGACAAGGGATGACGGAAAATCGTTTCACAATACATCTTATTTCAAATACCTTAAGAGCACAGATGGTATAGATACTTTGGCACTACAGTATACCTTATTTTGCTACAATACGCGTACCTTATTTCAATTACATACTCAAAGCTCATAACACTCATTGATTGTCGATACTAAATATCATCTTTACATCAAAGCTTGTAAGATACATTTGCTAGAGTGTTTGTAAGTTTGCAAAGTCTAACTCTTTTTTCCGGAATACATCTTCAAACCTTAGCAACTCGTTAGCTTTTATATCAATAATAGATTTGTGGGGTTGGAGTATCTTATGATATGCATTTTTATTCATTTTATTCGCCAAACTAGTCTCACATTTTCTCTCCATCCCATTCAAAATTTTTATAACACCCATTTGTCATAATAAACAAAAAAACAGAAACAAAACAGCGAACTTCATTTTTTACTTAGTAGACATACACTTTCAGCAATCACATTTGCCACTCCACAAAGTATTTTGCACACACACGCAAAACTTGCATTTACAATAACTAGAGATAGCAGATGTACTCGAAAATGCAGTGAAGCGTGTGTCATGGTTTGGTTTGGTTGTGGCAATGGCAAAGGCACTGGAAGCGGCACAGCGGAATTTGTTTGTGGCCAAAGTGCTTTCTCGTATTGCCAAAACTTAAAAAGTTGGTGAAAGAATGAAACGAAACGAAACGAATGAATGGACTAAGTAAAAAGTAAATTGTCGATGAATGAAGTGTTGGCCACTGGTTGAAGCTAAAATTGAATGTACTTGTTTGTGCATATATGTATGTAGCCGTGCACCACAGTCCATGAACTAATGCCAAAGCAGTGTGAATATATACATATTTTTGAAAAGTGTTGAAAGCGAAAAATTTGCAGCTAAGCGTTGTGGCGTGAGACACAAATCACCATCACCAAAGTACAATAAAAGATATGAAAGATGTAAGGAAAGCAAGAAAACATGAATGGAATGGAATTGTGCCTTGGCTTGGGTGTAGCAATAAAAATAAGTGCTGAAGGCAGCAAGCAAACGAAAAAAAGTACAATTCGAAAAGAAATAGTATACTCTTACTATAGAGTGTTTGGCGAAAGCTGCTGAAATATAAAATCAAGCAAAAAACTATGGCTGGGAACATGCAAGAGGCGCCGCCGTTGAAAGATTTATTTACTTTAACGAGTGCATATTTTTTGGGTAGTTATGTAGATATAGCTTAGCATATGGTTGTTGGGCGCTCCAGTGGCATGCTGGGCAGCTGTCAATGAATAGGCAAATCGTTGGAGTAGTTAGTTACGTATACGCCATGGCCGACCGGTCTGCTGCTGTGCTGTGCTGTCTGCTGCCTTTGTGCCAAACAGTTGGCGCTTGAAGCAAGCAAACAAGTGTCAAGTGTGAGTTATTTGAGTGCTGTGAGGTGGGAGTTGTGCTATGAGGTGTGAGTTGTGCTGAGCGGAGTGTGTAGTGCCTGTTGTGTGTGTGTGTGTAGCGCGGCATTTTGATTACAAATGTGACTTGTTGAAATATGCTAAGCAAATCGAATGAGTGTGTAGCTGTGTGAATGGTGGAGTGGAAAGTGGCGCGGCGCTGCTGTTGTGGTCAAGTTCACTAAGTTTTTTTGTTGCTTGCTTGCATTTGACAATAAATTTCCATTTAATCGGATTCATTTGAATTGCTTATTTTATTTTTTGACTGCTCGACTGGCTTTATTTTCTGTTTTCTTTATCTTTTTCTTTTTTTTCTCTTTTTTCTTTTTTCATTTTTCATTTATTGTTTCCTTTTTCTTTTCCCTTTTTTTTTTTGTTTTTCTTTCTCTTTTTTCGGTTTGCTTTTACGTTTTATATTATTTACACTTGATTTGCAATTAACTACAGTGGTTTCTTTTTATTTGTGTTCTTTTTCTAGTTCGCTATAGGGCTGACTACGGCTACCGGCGCATTACACTGTGCAACAAAATTTTTAGGGGTGTCCCATAATTTTTACACAGGTTTTATGCTATTTGTACAAAGTTTTTGTCTGAGAAGTCCCCTAGTGAAATTTTATGGCGAATAGTTTTCTGGAATATTTTAACCCTCTAGTGTACAAAGTTTTTGTCTGAGAAGTCCCCTAGTGAAATTTTATGGCGAATAATTTTCTGGAATATTTTAACCCTCTAGTGTACAAAGTTTTTGTCTGAGAAGTCCCCTAGTGTAATTTTATGGCGAATAATTTTCTGGAACATTTTAACCCTCTAGCGAGTAGATTTTGTCTAACTAGTAAAATTTTATGGCGAATAATTTTCTGGAATATTCTAACCCTCTAGCTACCAGATTTTGTCTGAGGAGGCTCCTAGTGAACTTTTATGGCGAACAATTTTCTAGAATAATTTAACACTTTAGGGTCTTTCAAAACACTATTTTTTCGAACACTCAGAGAAAAAGCAAGCTAAATTTCAGTATAGCGGGCTTGAATCAAGCCCAGCACGTTATGAAAGTCTGTTAAGCTCGAAAATACTAAAACCAAGAATATATTCTTATTTTTAGGGCGATATTTTTTGAGAATAACAAGCTTATATAAACTTATTTCCAGCATTGTCCATGATTGATTTCAGAATGTAAAATCTTATTTGAAGAATGTTCAACTTTGTTTTAAGAATATTTATTCTTGATTTTCCACTTTTTCGAAATTCAAAATTCGAAATAATTTAACCCACCTCACAAAATAAAAAAAATAAAGTGGTTATTTCAATGAATTGTATTTTATTTTCAGAAATTTGCATATGTATGTACATACATACGTATATATATAATAATATATATAATATACAATTCATTTAGCAATCGAAAGATATAAAACTATTAGGATGTTAACTTTGTTATACATATGTGTATTATTTTATGCTGATTTGATGAACTCAAATTCCTAAAATATCCGAGATTTCTCATGAGAATGCCGCTTCTTTTTGCGTCTGAACAACAGACCATACAACCCTTTGATTTGTGTTTGCCACACAGCATCACCAACGCCCATAGTCCAGACATCGCATAGAAGATGACTGGAATCTCTGGACTCGGCCGCCAGAACAGCTCGATAGTGATTCAAGTGAAATTCACAACAGCGTCGAGTATGATACTTGAGAGGCGTCCAAATTTCATCACAGAACCAAACACACCAATTTGATTGATGCCCAATGCGCATGACACGTAGGCTTGTGTGCAATCGGCTCCAAATAAATGCCTGAATGAAAACCATAATGGAATGAGCAATTTTTGTTTGGGTTTCTTCATTTGATGGAAAGTGGCCGATAATAGATCCATGCCCGATAGTTCTTGTGCCGATTGTAAACCCTTAAAGGAATTCCAAAAGATATCAATAATGGCAACAGGCTCAGTACAAGATATACATACATACATATAAACCATTGATACTTCGAAGGTTTCATTGTCTGGTGTACGATTTAAGCTGCCATGACCATTGGAGCCAAGCACACAAAAGTTTACGCCGCAAAACTGCAAATCCTCTTAGGAGATGATGGCGTTGGAGTCCCCTCCACTGCCATGAGCGCCACTTCAAAGCAGTGTAAATTGATTTTTTTTTATTTTCCATCTTGTACATCGTATGTATTTAAATTTTTCTTTTTTTTTTGTTAAAAAAATGTTTCATTTGAACAAGAAAAGCAACGACTTCAAAATTATATGTACATACATATGTATGGTATTCTTAAATTAAGAATTTCATTCTTGAATCGAAAATATTATTCTTCAAAAAGATTTTTATCTTTCTTCAAGAATGCAATTCTGGTTTGAAGATTGGAGAAACTTAAATTTTATATATTTTTCCTTAATTTCAATAGTTCTTAAAACAAGTACGACATAGCTTGATTTTAGCCCGGAACTTTTCTCTGAGTGAACTTCCTAGAATAGGGGTCAAAACGACCACTTCGTAGTGGTGCTAGAAGGTTGAATTATTCTACGAAATTATAGCTCGTGCAATTCTACTATAGTTTTGTTAACAACATATTTCTATATGATATGTATTTTAACCCTTTTTCAAATTTTGAAAAAAAAAAATGGAAATCAAAAAAATTTACCTCATTAGGCAAAACGGTTTGGGTTGATTTCACTATACGGTTAGTGGTCTTTCATGCTGTTTAGAAATTACTCCGCCTCCAGACAACAACCCACAAATTGTGTAACAGTGCTTCTTCGGACTGCTTAGCTTTCTTTTGGCAGTGGCTTTCTTACTTTTGCTGCATTTATTTACATTACATTTTTACTTATTTTTTATTCCATTTTTTTATTTTTATTTTTTTTTTTTTTATCTTTTTTTACTAATTTTTTAATATTAAAATTCACTCTTTTTGGCGCCATGTGTGCGCCTGTCTGGCTGAGTTGGTTTATTTCATTGGTAAATGCGTTGCTTTAAAAGCTTATGCTTTGCTTTTGTTGTTGTAGTTGTTGTTATTGTTTCCTCTTACATTTTTCTCTTTCTACTTCTTTTGCATTGCAACGTATTAATAAAATAAAAATTTGAATTTTAAAATCATTTTTGTCACCATTTTTTCAAAATTCTGTCAGTCAGCTTTGATTGCATTGCTTGTGCTTTTTTATATTTTTGCTTTCTTCTTTGCTTTATTTATATTGTAAGCTTTTTTTCTTCTGCTTGTCGCCGCTAAAAAGTGCAAAGCGTTTTTTTATGTAAATATTTTCACACTTTTAATGTAATTTTCATTTCATTATTGTGCCGTTTTGGCATTATCAAGTTGTTGAATGTGGATTTGGTTATTTCTCCATTGCTAAGTTGGCAGTTTCTTCTTATCGCAATATTGTGTATAAAAGATTTTTTATATAATTTATTTTTGTAATAACTTTTGACATTTTCTTTAAAAGTTGAAGAATTTTATTTTAAACAGTTTGTGCTCTTAAAGACAATTCTATAAGCAAGTTTTATGCATTCCCCAAACATATACAAGTGCATAAATCTATACTTTTGACTCTATTCATAATTCAAATAAAGTCACGACAATTACAGGCATTTGTATTTTAATTGCAAGAAGTATGCTTTGCTAGAGAAATTTTCTGGCTTTTGATATTTTCTAAAACTTTAATTAAAATATACCATACATGCATGCGAAGTATGTGAGCAGAATTTCTTGAATTTTTGCTACACACAAACACATACTCACATGTACTGAAGTCAGTGAAACCAAACCTTAAACTATTATTTGCTATACACTTTGTGTATTTGAAGTTTGAGGAAAATTAATAATTTCAATAATTCGTTAGTAGAGCAAGAAGAAAATATATGTATGTATTGAAGACCTTGAAGAGGGAGCAGTAAAAGAATATGCAGCGGAGCAGGGCCGTACCCAGGAATTTATTTCGTGGGGGGTTACATCGTTGTGGATTTTTTTTTTTTTTTTTTTGAGAAAAATATATAACTTATTTCGTGCACTAAATAAAAATAATAAAAAAAATTCTGGTTTCTCAAGTGCTATTTAGAAGAAATTTTTTTACGAAACTTGATTTTCAAATTAGGATTTTTATAAGAAGTTTTAAAAATCAGGAAACTTTTATTCATTTAAAAATTAGACTGTTTTATTACAAATACGATGAATACTTTATTTTTGGTGATTTTATCCAAGTAAAAAAAAATAATATTTTATGGACGAAAAACTCGGTTAGATTACCCAGCTTTTTTCAGCTGTAAAATTCCGCCTCAAGATTTTTAGCTTATGTTGAGACTCTAACTTGTTTTTTTTTTGCAACTTTGTTATTTGACATCCGATTTTTAAAATTGATAGATATGTCATTATTTTAGTGTTTTGAGCAGGGTTTGAAATTATTTTCAACTTTTTTTTTCATTTCCATTGAATTTCATTTTCACTTGAAAATTAAAAAATTAACAGCGCAGCAGAAGTATAAAAAATAAAAAGTTCTACTGTACTGCAACTGCGCAGCCTTAAGTTTCAAAAAATTATAGTCGACTGTTGCTGTATTGTGGAAATTTCTACAGCACAGCAAAGGGCAAACATAATTTCGAGTTTTTACAGCACTGTTGTTATTGTTTTTTTTTTTTTTAATTTATGGGAACACAATCGAAATTGTAATGTACAAAAAAAAACCAATTTCAAAAAGTCGCAATTAAAACTAAAATTCTGTTTATCTGTGTTTTACTGTCGACTGATCTGTTTTAAATTACACAGTAAAGCAAACAAAGGAAATCGAAATTCAAAAGTTCTCAAAAAATTATGATAACTTTCGCAAAACAGCAACAGCTTATTTTTGAGACTGTTGGTGTTATGCTGGCAAACAGTGCTTGGGAAGCTTTATATTTCCTCCTAATGTCCTTTTATCTGTGAAGTCGTTTTCATATAGTTGGGTCACCTAACCGAGTTTTTCGACCATAAAACATCCTTTTTGTTTCACTTGAAAAAAATCGCCAAAAATAAAGTATTTATCGCATCTTTTTAATATTACGCTTAAAATGTTTGCAATAAAACAGAATAATTTTAAAAAGAATAAAACTTTCCTGATTTTTACAACTTCTTATAAAAACCCCAATAAAACCAATTTTTTTCAATAATCGCAAAAAATCAAAAAATGGTGACTTTCCAAAGTTAGTATTGAAAATAGGTGAAATCGGACTATAAAAACGCACACATCCCATATATGGGATCTTTCGAAAAACACACAAAATGTTATAATTCAGAAAATAATATAACCCGAGTAGTGAATTTTCAGCCATGATTTTATGAAGTTATAAGGAAATATGCTAAAATTTTAGAAATGTAACATAATTTAATTTATAAGTGGTATGTCGTTAGAAGCGTACTTTAATTATCTTTCGAACGGAGTAGATACGGTTTGCGGGTATTTGTAACTTCAGCGAAAAGAATTTTTGATTGAAGTTGTAACCAAAAAAACTCAAAATTACGTTATCTCAAAACCCTAACCATAAGAAAATGGTTTTGATCTCAGCAGGTTCATACCAGCCCTCCCCTATACCTGAAATTCTTGGTATTTTCTCAAATTAATTATTCGTAAACTAGTGTTTTCAACATATAGCTTTGAATATGATAGAAGTAAAATTTATCTACCAGAATTTCGTGGGGGGTTCAAACACCCAAAACCTCCCCCCCCCTAAATACGGCCTTGCAGCGGAGTGACATCTGGGTTTTATACCTGACTAGGATATCTATTGATATAAGCAATGACTGTGATGTGTAGTCCATTTCCAGAAAAGGTTTAAGAGATTTGAAAAATAGTATAAGAAAAAATCAGACATATAAAATATGTTGCATATTTCAGGGCGTCATATTTGTTATTTTTATTTTCTATGGACTCTTACGCTCCTTTCTTATATTAAGAATAGAGCTCGGAAAAATAGGTGAAATCAAGCGCCTCAAAATATGATACACATTGTAAATTTTGTTTGTTTTCAGTGGCGGGATTACAATTTAAATATAAAGGGGTAGCATATTGGTATAATTTATGAAACGTAAAATCTACAATATTTTCTTTACTTTCTGTAAAAAAAAAAAAACTTCAGTTCATCCCACATAGCATTTTATGAATTTTTTGATCATATTCCAGTCTTTTTCGATCCCTATGCGCGTTTAAATCAATGGAAAATATGCTAATTTTCTGATCATAAAAGAGCCTCTCGTCTGTAGAAAATGGTACCCTACGTCTTCTTGGGGAGTCGCTTTCGATACGATTAATCATTTTCGATTCCCTTTCAATTTTATTTTTTTCGATTTTGTATCTTATTTTGGTCACTTTTGAATCGTTTTCTGATCGTTTTTGAATCTTTTTGGGGTAATTTTTCTTCGTTTTTCTGATAATTTTCGAATCTTTATGGGTCCTTTTTCAATAACTGTAGAAAATGGTACCCTACGTCTTCTTGGGGAGTCGTTTTCGATACGATTAATCATTTTTGATTCCCCTTCAATTTTTTTTTTTTTCGATTTTGTATCTTATTTTGGCCAATTTTGAATCGTTTTCTGATCGTTTTTTAATCTTTTAGGGGTAATTTTTCTTCGTTTTTCTGATAATTTTCGATTGGCTTTCCAATCTTTTTTGGGGTTATTTCCCAATCGTTTCTCTGGTCATTTTCGAATCTTTACGGGTCGTTTTTTAGTAACTTTTCTAAGACTTTTCTACTCATTTTCCTATCATTTTGGGTCACTTTACAATCGCTGGTCTGACTCGTTTTCCAGTCTTCTTTTAATCGTCAAAGTGACAGATTCTTTTCTTAACCAGCAAAGGGGTTCGAAAAAGGCTCAGTTAGGTGATTTTTATATGACAAAAAATAAAATCACTTTTCAATCGCTGGTCTGACTAATTTTCGAGTCTTATTCTAATCGAAGAGTTGATTAATCAGTTTTCGATCATCAAATGGGATCGATAAAAACTCGCTACAGTCAGTTTTCATAAAACAATCTTCCAAATGCTATGTCGGCAATCTCATAATTAAATTTTCATATGTTTTCTAAGCATCTTTTACTAGTATATAACTTGAATTTTTCTTAAATATAAACCATAAACTATATTATGTTTTTCGGACTTTGCATTTGAAACTTTCGTAGTTGATAAATTGCTTTTCAGCAACATAAACTAGTATGATGCAAAATCACTAACATAAAATATTTAGCTAAGCTAAGCAGAGCCACAGCAGCAGGTGTTATTGTGAATAAATTTTTTGAAGCGTTTAAAAGTTGTCTAAATTAACAAAACGTACAACAAAAAAGAATGAAAAGAAAATGAAAACAATATAAGTAAGTTAGTTTAAGTTTATTTTTTGTTATTTCCTTATGTTTTTTGTTGTACGTGTTGTATGTATTGCAAGTTTGCTTTTGTTGCATGATGCAATAATTGCTCATAGCTTGATGCGCATATAAAATTTTTGTTTATCAGTTGTTGTTGTTGTTGTATATGTTATTAGGTATGTGCAATTTTTAAAAGTATATGCATATATGTATGTCTGCAAGTATACAATATACCTGGATATCTGAGTGATACTGCTACTGACGATGGTGCTGATGACGATGTTGCTTCTGTTAGTTTAGCTTAGACTGGCTGGCCAGTGATGCACTCACATAGACTAATTGAGTCCGTAGTATTACTCTGAAAAAAAAAAAAAAAAACGTTGTAAATCTAAAGACTTTCGCTGTTAAATCAACTACTTTCCGCAGTTGAAATGTGCCCAACAATGCTCCGTTGTTGTTTCAAAGGTGCGAGCATTGTTGATTTAAGTCATAACTGAGATTGTTGGAAAAAATTTTCACCTAAAAATAACTTTTGGTTTGCATTTTACTCTTCATCTTCTCTCCGCCCGGGTGCCAACTGCAAATATGTAGCCTCCGCTTGTTCTCCTATTCTTCTCTCCTTCTTATCATTCTCTGGTTGCTATCTGCTGAAATTCTATCCTATCATCACATAGTGGAACATTCAACATTATATTGAATTGTAGTAACCTATTTATACTTCCATTTCCTAAAAAGCAATCCAGGAATTATTTGAATCATTGTAAAAACAAAATTTAAAAAAAATTGTTCTCATTAGTTTTGTTTACAACGGAAACTGTTGGGTCAAATACTTTTGCCTTTATATCAACAACGGGCAGAAAATTGATGCTAAAAATAAACGTTTTTTTGGATTTTTCTCTTCATCTTCTCTCCATCATTATTTTTTTTGTTGGTTTTCTCACAAAAAAATATTTTCTCACAAAAATTTTTTTCAAGGCAAGCAAGTTTTTGAATCAACAACGCCCGTTTTTGAATAAATTGTTGGATCAACAACTTTGCTGTAAAAACAAATACTTTTGCTGTTGAATCAAAGACGGAGATTCGACAGCCGAAAGTTGTTGGTTTAACTACGGGTATTTTTTTCAGAGTACCACATAAGTTCTCCAACATTAAAACCTCTAAATTAATAGCCTGGACCCAAACTGAAAACTAGCCCGTCCCTTTGACAAGTACTAAGAATTTCTCTATAGCCCTAATT
Organism: Urophora cardui; assembly: GCA_960531455.1. NCBI lineage: Eukaryota > Metazoa > Arthropoda > Insecta > Diptera > Tephritidae > Urophora > Urophora cardui. The sequence continues at coordinate 132,768,398 of OY482673.1, read as the reverse complement.
TGGTCACTGATTCAATATTATTAAATAAAACTGCCACTAGTAGGTGAAGCAGTAGCCTTGAATATGTAGGACAAGTGCAGAGAACATGCTGTACCATCTCTTCATGCAATCTGTAACCCCTGCATTAGCTATCACCAACTTATTTACCAGTTCATCAGCTTTTTCATTAGCACCTATTCCTTTGTGGCTTGGAATCCAATACAGATGAAAGGTACTAGTTCTGAATAGTACCCTCAAATCCTCCCTGCTGTCTGATTTCGCAGCTTGCAAAATCATTATTTGTTAATGATACTCCTGTTGAAGTCAGTCCTTGTTCTTCATGTTCGCATTCATCCAGGAACTGATATTGACTGCGGCTGATATTGATAGGGTTTGAAACCTACCTACTTATGATGAATACCAGCGACTACCATCAAATGTCTAATTTTAAATCTTTCTCTAAAAATAATCCGCTAAAAATAAAAATTGCATGAATTTAGATACTCTAAGTCAGGGGTGCAGGACCAGTGACCCTCTCAACATCACTGTAGCTCCGTGTGACTCCCAAAAACAAACGAATTGAGCACTGTCGCCGCCACGGTGCAACTCAAAACAAACGATGTTTTTGTTATTCGATTTGAGCAAGGGTGCATGCTTTAAGTTGCCGTGGAACCGTGGATCGTGTTTTCTTTATTTGCCTTGTATTAGAAAAGGTCTCAACGAAAATTGCCTTATATTATTGAAACTTACAACTATTCTTACTTATCTTTGGATACTTTCCCTATCGGCCATTTTACCCCAACTATATATACATATGTATATGTATGCCTATATAATGCATTGATGTATCTACATATATACAATGCATATTATATCTATATATGCATATAAAGCATATTTTTTGCAAAATAGTTGCTACTTGTTTACACTGCATATTTTGCTTGCTTGTCACATCCGTCCGTTGCTGTTGCTGTCGCGCATAATTAGTCTTTCAAAATTTAATTATGCTAAAAGCAAACCACAACAACAACAAAACAACAACAGTAACAAAACAGCTGCAAGTAATTTCAGTAAAATTATTATTAGCAATACTGCAAGTTGTGCAGAAAATAAACTAACAAAAACAAATTATATAAAGTAGATACATAAAATTGATGACAAGTCAACAAAACTTAGCAACTGCAAGAAGGCAATAAATAAGCAAACAACAATAAAAATACACACAAAGTTGTGATATGAGAGAAAGATGCGATACATCATATATGTATGTACTTAAATACGTCTAACAATAAAACTTTTGTGGGTGCTGAAAAATGCATAGATATACATATGTACATAGAAGAAGAGGACAAAAAGTAAAAAAAAACAAGTAAGGAAGCCTAAGTTCGAGTGGAATCGAACATTAGATACTCAGCTGTATGCTTTCATTGTTTGTTTGCGTTTGATGGAAACACGGTGCACTTAATATAAAGCGAGTGCTGCATAAAGTGGACGTAGCCACGCCCATTTTCTAAATTTTTATCAGTCATCCAACTAAGCATATGAATATTATTCTTTGTGCAAAATTTCATTCCTTTATGACTTCTAGTTACAAAGAAGTCTTGTTACAAATTCCCAAAGGGTGTTCCAGAAATATCTTTGTTAAAAAGTAGGCGTGGTCATAAACCGATTTCAATAAATTTTTGCGTGGCTATTAACACATGTTATAAAAGTGTATAAACCAAGTTTCGTCATAATATCTCAATTATTTGTCGAGTTATAGGCTAAGAAATCTCGTATATTCCTTTGTCTAAAAAGAGGCGGTGCCACGCCCATTTTCCAAAATTTTTCTATTTGTTGTTTCCGGTCTATTGTAGAAATCATACCACAAAATTTGAATGAATTATCTTTACATTTGACAAAGATATCGCTTAAAATGTTTTTATTAGGTCACTTTATAATACCCATATATAAAAGTGGGCGTGGTCGTCAACGGATTTCGCTAAAATTCTCAACATGTATTACCACAAGTAATAAAAGTGTACACACCAAGTTTAGTCATTATATATAAATCATTTGTCGAGTTATGGGCTCAGAAATCTCGTATATTCATGTTTATAAAAAGAGGCGGTGCCACGCCCATTTTCCAAAATTTTTGTGTTTTTCGTTTTATGTCCGCAGTTGGACTCCTGCTATAAAATTTCAATGATATATCTTTATATTTGACAGAGATATCGCTTAAAATGTTTTATTAGGTCACTTTTTGTTTCCCATATATAAAAGTGGGCGTGGCCGTCAACCGATTTCGGAAATTTTTCGTCCAAATATTTGACTAAGTAATTATATCACGCGTACCAAATTTCATCGATATACCTTCAACGGTTTCTGATTTATGGCTCATAAAACTTTCAATGTTTGCCCCTTAATAAGTGGGCGTGGCACCGCCCGTTTTCCAAAATTTTTGTGTTTTTTGTTTTATGGCCATAGTTGGACTCAGGCGACAAAATTTCAATGATAGATCTTTATATTTGACAGAGATATGGATTAAAATGTTTTTATTAGGTCACTTTATAATACAAATATATAAAAGTGGGCGTGGCCGTCAACCGATTTTAACTATTTTCCGTCCAAACGTTTGCCTAAGTAAGTAAATCACGCATACCAAATTTTGTCGATATATCTTCAATGGTTTCTGAGTTATGACATATAAAACTTGCAAGGTTTGACCCTTAATAAGTGGGCGTGGCACCGCCCATTTTCCAAAATGTCATAAAATTTCTTCCTAGGGGCCTGAGCTCAACACGTGGGTAAAAGTTCATCGCTCCATCTTTATTAGTGACTGAGATACCAAATTTCCGATTTTTTCTATATAGGAAAAGTGGGCGTGGTCATGGTCCGATTTCGCCCATTTTCAATACCAACCGTCCCAGTCTCGATACCAACTTGCATTTCAAATTTGATCAAAATATCTCAATTTTTGCGCGAGTTAGAGTGTTTACAGACGGACGGACGGACAGACGGACGGACGGACGGACGGACGGACGGACGGACGGACGGACGGACATGGCTCAATCGATTTCTCTTTTCACCCTGATCATTTTGATATATATAAGTCTATATCTATCTCGATTATTTCACTCTGTTACAATCCACCGTTATGTGATTAAAACTATAATACTCTGTGTACTAGTACAGCTGAGTATAAAAAGAAATTGGGAAAAAATTAGTGATTATAAAGGATTGTTGTGGCCTTAAAACTTGCAACAACGGCATCATCATCATCACCATCATTATCAGCATCAGCATCATCATCATCATCATCATCATCATCATCATCATTATCATCATCATCATGATCATCACCATCATCATCATTATCAGCATCAGCATCAGCATCAGCATCAGCATCAGCATCAGCATCAGCATCAGCATCAGCATCAGCATCAGCATCAGCATCAGCATCAGCATCAGCATCATCATCATCATCATCATCATCATCATCATCATCATCATCATCATCATCATCATCATCATCATCATCATCATCATCATCATCATCATCATCATCATCATCATCATCATCATCATCATCATCATCATCATCATCATCATCATCATCATCATCATCATCATCATCATCATCATCATCATCATCATCATCATCATCATCATCATCATCATCATCATCATCATCATCATCATCATCATCATCATCATCATCATCATCATCATCATCATCATCATCATCATCATCATCATCATCATCATCATCATCATCATCATCATCATCATCATCATCATCATCATCATCATCATCATCATCATCATCATCATCATCATCATCATCATCATCATCATCATCATCATCATCATCATCATCATCATCATCATCATCATCATCATCATCATCATCATCATCATCATCATCATCATCATCATCATCATCATCATCATCATCATCATCATCATCATCATCATCATCATCATCATCATCATCATCATCATCATCATCATCATCATCATCATCATCATCATCATCATCATCATCATCATCATCATCATCATCATCATCATCATCATCATCATCATCATCATCATCATCATCATCATCATCATCATCATCATCATCATCATCATCATCATCATCATCATCATCATCATCATCATCATCATCATCATCATCATCATCATCATCATCATCATCATCATCATCATCATCATCATCATCATCATCATCATCATCATCATCATCATCATCATCATCATCATCATCATCATCATCATCATCATCATCATCATCATCATCATCATCATCATCATCATCATCATCATCATCATCATCATCATCATCATCATCATCATCATCATCATCATCATCATCATCATCATCATCATCATCATCATCATCATCATCATCATCATCATCATCATCATCATCATCATCATCATCATCATCATCATCATCATCATCATCATCATCATCATCATCATCATCATCATCATCATCATCATCATCATCATCATCATCATCATCATCATCATCATCATCATCATCATCATCATCATCATCATCATCATCATCATCATCATCATCATCATCATCATCATCATCATCATCATCATCATCATCATCATCATCATCATCATCATCATCATCATCATCATC